>VYZV01007173.1:116795-140422 GCA_013401275.1 Pandion haliaetus | reverse complement strand
TGGGGTTACCGCCATTTTCGGGAGCCTCCGCTCCACCGTTCACCCCCATGGGTTGCAGGGGGACAGCCTGCCTTCTCACCACGGGCTGCAGAGCCATCAGCCTCCTCAGGCGCCCCCTCCTCCCCCTCCTTCTTCACTGACTCCAGTGTCGGCAGAGATGTTCCTCTCAGGTTTCCCAACCCCCACACTACCGGTCCCCCTTCTTAAATATGTTCTCCCAGAGGCGCTACGACCGTCACTCCCTTCCTAGAGGTGGGTCCGACATTTTGGCGCGTCCGACATTTTGGGGCGGCGAATTGTTCCAGCAGCTTCTTAAAGGGGCCGCCTCTGCAGCCCCCCTCCCCTGCCACCAAGGAAAACCGCGCCACACAAACCCATAACAGGGTCAAAAACAGGCATGGGGAAGGCAGATGGACCTTTTCAAGTACTGCTGCTTCAGCTCCCACAGCTGCTGCTGGTGGGTTTGCTGGGGAAAGGGAGGGGCAGGGGTTCAGAGAGCAGAAGCCACTGGTGTTGCAGCAGTCTTTACTGCTGTGTTGAAGAGATTACCAACTTCAATACATATCCAGGGGTAATCATGGTATCCTGCCAGCTGTGGAAATCACCTCAGATAGCTGGAGATCATATAATAGGGCTGGAAATGAAATAGGAAACTGATTTATTTTCATTGTCCATTACTGCAATTCAGTGCAATTTATTTAAGGCCACTATCTCTCACTCTAAGGGAAAATGCAAACATTAATCTTCATAGACTGTATCTTGGATACCAGTGGTCTGGATAATTAGTTTGTTACCCACAGTGCGTGTGCAGTTTTTTCATGTTCAGCAGGAAAGATAGGAGGCTAATCAGCTGCGGTGTACATGTGGGCTTGTATACACATCACAGTTTAAGCAAACAGGAGATGGTTGTTATCTTCAAATCAGTGATGCCCTCAGTTTTCTTTTAGAGCTAGTTTTTATTTCTTTTGAACAGTAGTTACATTTTTACATCTAAAACCTTGATGTTTCTACAGAAACCTCATTTCTCTTGCTTGGGTTGTCCAGAAATATTCGTGGCAGGAGTAAGATGGAAATAAGTACAGGCCACGGTTTGCATGTTTGCCTTGGTTTTAGGACAGATTTTGCTGTCCTTGTTAATCAGTGCACCCCTAGCTTACCTGTCCTATGCAACTCCCTTTGGGTGCACATCTTGACTATGGTGTGCATGTTCCCTGTACGATGATCCTGAAGATCCAACCATTGCTTTATGAAGAAGTATAGATTCAATAAGCAGGAGCCCATCCTACTTTACATGGAGCTGAAATAAAGACCACCACTGGAAAAACATTCAGAGGCAGTGAGGTAAACAAAAATCACTGACTTCTGATTTCCTCTTGACCCTGTGAAAATATCCATCCTCCTAAATAATACTGGCAGCGGTCAATCTGTGTGACCTCTCCCACTGTCAAAGACAAAGCTATGAGAAGAGAAGGTGTCCTGCAATACAAAGAAAGACAAAATGCTCAGCTTTTGCCAGTTCTGCTGAAACTAGAGGAAGTCACCAATATTTTCACCTTGTTGGATTGTGAGATTTTGCCTCCTTTACATTATTCACAGTTCCTCCTTGACTGCCTTAGGGCTAGGACTAGAGACAGTTGGTTTTGCTCTGCTAGAGATGGTGTAATGGAAAGGGGAAGTCAAGCCACCCAAAGACAGAGACTTTGCTCAGATAGGATGAGGACACCAGCATCTTAGTGATGTTACATGCTAATTCCTGCTTTCCCAGGTAGCTGCCAAATGACCACATGATGCTTCAACAGTATCAGTGAATAATATTTAAAATAAACCAAAGAGAAAAATCAGGTGTAGATGGTGGATGAGTGCACAGGTTAATGGCTCATTTGCTGAACAGGTCTTCATGTGCTCCTCAAAAAGAGCCATACCCTAGAAAAATTATTCTTCTATAGTGAATTTCATATCAAAGACATAAGCTAATTAATTTACATCATATCCATCAGGAGCAGACCCTCAATAGCCTAATCAAGGCTGACCCAACCTTGCAACCTTGCACTCAGTATCGAATTTTTCCGAAGGTTCCCTTTCTGAAGGAAAGGAATTTGCAAGATCAGGTCTTCCCTGCTGGTCACATTTGTCTTTCTAACCTTGGCCCTGCTGGGAAGTCAGAGGAGTGCAGGGATCACAGCTCACTGCTCTTCGGCTGAAACCTGGAGCCGTGCTTTCACACTGGGATCTGACAGACAGACCACCTTTTAATGCTTCATCCCTCCCTACTGGATGTAACTGCATGGTTTGTGGTTTATTCTCTAAATGTCTGTGAGAAGATTAATAGTTTTACTGCTAATGGGCTGCTGATTACAACGAAAGATCCTCAAAGGCTCAGGGCCAGACCTTCTCGTACCCACTTGTGCCATCTAGAGATGCCAGAGAGGGGAGAGGGGAAGCTGGGGAGGCAGCCCCCTGCTCCAAGCTGCCTGTGTCCCTCTGCCTGTGTACACACGCACACACACGTACACAAGTCACAGCTGCTCCAGGTCCTCCCACCAGCCTGTTTGTCTCCTTGCCTTAAACGCTCTCCAGCCTTGTACAAAGCCAGGCCTGATCACACCAATGGTGTCAGAGGAGGGGCCCCCCATGGGCACTCAGCATTCATAATAACACAGAGTTAGCTACTCCCAGCCATTACAAGCAGCATCTTTATGTGTATCCCTTATCCAAGTATTTATAAAGGGCTGAACTTTGAGCAATCCTTTGTAAGTGTAAGTGAAACTGTCCTGTAGACAGAGATGGCCCCGGACTTGTGTAGATTAGGACTGCTGGAGAATCCCAGGAGACCCTGACAGCTGCAGTAAGATATATGCAGCTTGGATCAATTTAGGATTAGTCTCTGTCCTCTCTTAACATTTAAGTATAGCCAGGAAAAAGAGCTCACACTCCAGTTTTGGATGACAGAAGTGAAAGTCTCTGTCTGGTCTGCCTCTACACTTTTCCTGCACAGAGCTACTACCCACAGAAATGTAAGTCTGGGGCCACATTTACTTTGCCTCATGGTACCCATTTGGTATGTGCAAATAGGACCAGGGAAATAGCAGGAACCAGAATGTAAAGCTGATGTCTACCCCCATTGGCTATTGACTTAAATGGAGGGTCAGTGATTGATACCAACTGGGGATTTGGCCACTGGTCTGCTTCACGTAGCACTATACAGACTAACTTTTGGATCAGCCAAAATGACTTGCAAAGTTAGGTCTATTTTGTTGAGCAGTGCTGGCTGAAGAAAAAGAAAATAAAGTTTTCTGGAAGCACAAAAATGTTTTGTTTTGGGTTTGGACTTAAAAATCACAAGAACATGCAGAGTCTGCATGCAGTGAGAATTTTATAGGCTTTGCACTTGTCTCTAATCCAAGCTCTGAATGTTGTTGAGATGGGACTTCAGGCCAGGTCTCCTGTGACCAACCAAGCTATTTATCCCCATCTCAGCAGGAGGAGACCACCAGTGCTTTCTCCTCATTGTCTTTGTGAGTGGCAGCTGAAAACACAAGAGAAATGTTATTCTGTGCCAGTTGACAGGACTTGCCTGCCCTTGTATGGTTTTGGTTTGGGCTTTTTTTTTTTTTTTTGATAAATCAAACAGAACAAGCAGGATAATCCGAAAGGATAATTATTCAGGTAACGTTTCACTTAAACAGGCACCTATAGGGAGGTACCAGGAAGCATAAGAATGGGCTGCCAAGCAACAAATGCTGTGAAAGGCTGCAGGGAGCCAGGAACAGGTCTGAGGGCAGCATTGCTCCCTTGCACCCTGCTCCTTCATCCTTCCCAGTACTTCTCTGAGGCAGGAAATCAGGTGGTATCAGCCCTCGTGCACTGTCCAGATGTGGTTCCTTGTCACAGCACTTTTCTCAAGTTGTTCACCAAACGTATCTTTGTTAGGGGTGCAGAGGTTTCCTTCTTGCACACATAAAGATTTTTGCTGCTTTTTTGGATGACAAAACCTTGAGAGAAGAGCATGTCTTCAGTAGGTGTGCATAACCACAGGGTATTCAGAGTAATGAGCATTGATAGTAGTGTTTTATAACCCAAAGTATGTGGGTACATCTATTCAATCGACAGCACATACATCAATCACTCTTACCCCATCCCTTTGTCTGCCATCATGAGTTTTTCTGGTGATGTGTCCTGAGAGCAATACACTGAGGAAAGCATCCATCCATCACAGAGTAAAGCTGTTCTGCCGATGCTGCTTCACCAAGGCCTTGCATGCTGGGGCAGAAAGCAGGCTGCTACTGTATCTGTGCCCTCCATCCCACGCCCATCACCTAGAGATGTTAAAAAGAAGCTTGGTGGGAGTGGGGAAAAGATAATTCTCTTAAGAAAGAGAAGTGAAAGAGTTCAGGAAATGCTGCCCTGTGGTCTGTTAGCTAAACATCAGGATTTATTACCTTGTATGGGAGTGCAGCTTGCAACTAGCCCTAAGAGAGACACTGAAGAGTGCTAGAAGATGACAACTATTTGGATGCATCTCAATTAATTTGTTGCTTTGCAGACTTGAAGGCTGGTGAGCCTACAACCTGGGAAAATACGCAAGGCGCAGACTAATCTCTGCAACACTCACATTAGAAAGCAAAGCAAAACCATGACCTTTGTGAAGTCAACGGGAGTTTTTCCACTGACTGCAGTGGAGCCAGGATTTCACCCTGAGTTTTCCATAATGAAGGCCAGATTGTCCCCTTGATTTATGAAGCATGGGATTTTTCCAGCTTCAGTGCACATTGTCTCTTGTTTTCCAACAATGCATTCAAAAGCTTAAGTACACCTCCATGAAACAAAGGGGGATACACAAATGCATTTAAATAAAATAAGCTTTATAGCAATGGGACATGATGTTGACTGAGTTTGCTAATTCCACTTTGTGATCAATATAAATGCAAACCACAACATCTCTTGTTTTCACAGGAGAGTGCTGTAGTCTTAGAAAAGGAGGATCATGGCATTGACCTTATGTTCTGGATGAACAAGCTGACATGAACAAAGAAATCCCACAGTGCCTATCTCCAGTTAACTGTTTGTTTACCATGTTTGTTACCTTCCTAAATTTACTTCAGAAAATAGTAGCTTTTAAGAGAAAGCTTTTCAGTAACTTTATGCAGTTCTACTGACTTCTGAGAGTCCATCAAGATCTCCAATTCACTAGGGTAGTACTTTCATTTTTAAGATCTTATGTTCTAATTTGAATAAGCAATTTTCTTCTTTTTCTTCTTTACATGTTTTCATTCTTAATGAAAAAAGCATGGAAAATGTGATCTCACAGATGTGGAGGATTTAAAACTGAGAATGGTAATAACACACAAGATCTTAATTTTTGTGACCAGTTTTAAGCTTTTGAGCTGCAAATGCTTGAGGTCCCCAAGACCAAGCACACAAATAGGTCTTGAATTCAAGGACCTCAGAATTACTTTGCAGTGCATTAACACTTTCACTTCTAATGTGATCATCAGGTGGCACAAGGCTGAAAGCTGCCATTTATGGGAGGGTCCTATAGAGTTTGATAGTTTGCTCACCATGGAAAGGAGTGAAGTGATTAAGAAAAAAAAAAAATCCATACAGCAGGGCCCTGGAACTTTTAAACACAATGTATGGTAAGTGCTAGTTTGTGTACTTAGGAGCAAAGGAGGAAGGCAGTCCTGAGAGTATGTGGAAACATATCCTTGGGCTCAATGGCACTGAATGGGCATTAGGGGACACAATACAAAAAGAAATTCAATATGAGGAATTCCACTGATGTGATAACAAAGTTAATAAGAGCATTGAGTGTATGAACAAGGAAGAAGTGAATAGGAGAGGAGATTAAGGTAATTTTACCTCTCTGTACAGTACAAAGCTGACTACCAGGAGAATCCTGCACAATTGTAAAAGGATGCTGAAAAAAACCCCAAGAAATAAGAAACTGATACTAGGACTGAAACAAGTAGAGCATTTTCCAAACAGAAACGTAATAAATTCAGCTTATCTTATCAGAAAACAACTGAAGTGAATAAATAAGAAATAATCTGATGATGGAAAGAAAATAGGCAATGCTCTCAGGATCTTTAATTCAATGCAGAAAGGCACAACAAAGCCAGCATGTGCAAAAAGGTCTGATATATTTAGATGAAAACTGAGGACACACCTTTCCTTACTTGATCCAAGAGGGACCAGCCATTAGACACACTTCTGAGGGAAGTGACGAGTATCCACCTCTCCCTGTCCCAACTTTTAAGTCTAGCTGCCTTACAGGAAAGCACACATAAACAAAACAAAGTTAATGGAGCACAATAGAGCCACACCTAGATGAAATGCAATGCCCTGTGATGTACAGAAGGTCAAAATAGATGCTCTAAAGGTCCCTCTGGCCTTAAATTTCACAAATAGTTTCTCACAAGCTGTCCTAATGAGCTAGCTCCCTGTTTGGACCAGAGTTGGCTCTGAGTTTCCCACTCCAGTTTCACTGTGATGGCAGCATCCAGGACAATTTCAGGGCCAGGAGCACTGCAGGTGGCTGTGAAGAGGTTCATGCCTGGCACCCCACACAAATCAGGAGCAGCACAACTCAGTGGTGCATAGAGCTTGGCTTTCAGGCTTTTTGTTTGATTCTGGAGATGGTCTTTGAGATTTCAGTGTCCTGGATAGCTTATCCCCTAAAAAGTGCATCTGTCAAAGGTTTTTCTTTTCCAAACTCATTCTTAGGAAAGCCTGTGAGCTAGTACCCACATCTGTGGGACCACACATGCATCTGAGTCAGTGGCATTGCTCCAGCTCCATGCTAAATGGACCACAAGTCCCTGTTGAGCCCCTATGGAACAACACCCTAAAAATAGGTATTTTAGGTAGAAGGATGCTCTGCCTGAAGGCTGTTTGTCTCATTTGAAAAATGATCTCATCGTTTCATTCATCAGGCAGCTACTCCTTGCTTCAGGGGCTCTGTGCAATGGAGAATATGCTTTTCTTCTTCATCCTGCCAAGCTCTCCCATATATTATCATTTCTGTGTAGAGCTGATTGACTTGTTAAGAGATTCAATTTCTGTAGTCATCACAACAAAGACAGACGTCCATCAAGTTTGTTAAAAATTAGCGGTCTCCTTTCATTCAAATTCAATCACAAGTGAAGTTTAACTTGCATTTGTGAAGGATGAGACATTCTGATATGGCTTTATGGTTACGAAAAACATATAATGATTTTGATACTGGAGCCAAGAGGACATCCTCAGACAGGAAGAAAATTGTCTCGTTGGTAATATTTAAAATACTTTAAAAACCTTGAATTGATGCTTTCCCAGCTCTTGAAGGGGATAGTAAATTCTCTAATGTATTGGAAATTATATCTAAATGTAATCAGCAAAAGCACTAGGACTGTTTATTTCCAGATGAGACCTTGAAATTCCACCCTATTGTTCAGATATCTTTGTTACACTTTCATCCTGTTAATTAATTATTTAACACAATTATCCCTTCTTGCTCTTGTGTGGGTAAGTAGGTGACTTAGTTATATTTAAAATCAGTCTGCTGCAGTTTGCTGGCCACAAAAGTCACTGCTAGCTTGTTGCATTTATATGTGTAGAAATACATACACACAGACATATTTGCTCATATAATATAGTCGATTGATAAATTATTTTTCACTTAAAAAAAATTAACTGGGTACTTTATCTTTCATGTGCCATTACATTGAATACACACTGAATGCAACAAGAAGCAGAAAAATTTAAATAGTACTTTTGGATTTACATACCTGTGTATGTGTATGTGTGTGTGGGTTTCTGTGCTGGTATAAAATGCACATATTTTTTTTTCTACAATTGCCAAAATTTACTGCAATTAAAAATTTAAGGTATTAAAATGAATCAAAAGTAAAATAATGGCCATTTTCTTTCATAAATAACTGGAAAAATATTTAGTTCTAAATTTATGTGACATACCATAGTTCCAAAATACTTACATGTATAAAATGTAACCACAAACCATCCTTAAATACCTTTTTGATTACTAATATCCCATTTGAATTGAGGCTTGACTTCAGGCCAGTCAGCTAATTGCAAATACTCCTATGGAATTCCCTAGACTTTGGACAAATTAACACACTTTAATACAAGAAAGAAAGATCTTGGGCTTTGGCACACACTCTGCATCATAGCGGAGTGAGACAACATATTAAGCCTTGTTTTGTTCTGCTTTTTTCTCTCTGCAATATGAAAGCATGTATGAAGGAAAGTAAGACTGTGTTAGTAGTCTCCAAGTTTTTTGGGGCACTTTGAATGGTGTGCAGTAGCAATTGAATTGCACCCTGAAATGTCAACAAGCTTTTCTCTATAGAAAGAGAATCTTCCTTAAATGTATCCTTTGCCATCAACTAAGTACAGTTTTTAAAAATCTAATCCAGGAAATGCACCACATTTCAGCAGCTGTGGGTGAAAAATGAAAATCACAGTCCTGCACTTGTATCCACATATATGGAGTCTTGTCTTGAGGAAAAGTGGGTGAAATTAATTGGATGACCATTACTAGTCCTTCTTCTTTCAATCAAGTGGAAATATTTTGTGAAAATTTAAGCAAGGAAGAAACTTGTTTGGTTGTGAATTATCCTTCTAGAAAAATTATACATCTCCACAGAATTTGTTATTAGGCCATTTTTAAGTGAATGATAGAAAACCAACTGGAAATTCAATCTGGTCTCTTTTATGGATTTCATTACTCTTTTAAATAGTTTATTTTCAGTGGTTTTAATAATTTGCAGATATTAAGCAGGAATTATTATATGTTCAGAATAATTTTCCTGTTTTTTTAAAATCAGTATTTTCCATTAGCAATGTTCCTTTCCCTCTGCTCTGTACAGAGACATTTCTGACTGACGTAAAGCAGATGAACTCAGCAGGATGTTCCTATGTCCCTAGGAGCAAACAAAAACAAAAGGCCAAAAGAGAGAAAAAAAAGATTTCAAACTTCCTTAAATCAAAATGAAGCTCTTGGCAAGAATTTATGTAATGTGTCTAGTGAAGACCTCTCAAGATTACCATTCAAACCTTGCTGCTTCTGCTAATCTAGTATTAACCTTTTTCTTTTCGGTGAGATTTTTTCAGATTCTGTGAACAAAGCATTGAGATTTTAATGAGGGCCACTGTCTTCTTGAAGGTGATTTCACAGACTGTTACAGCCTTAGTGTTAATTAGAGGGAGCTAACAGATAAAGACTGAAATACAGTTACTACTGTGGAAAATGCACAGTTTTCTCAGTATACCAATTTTTTCAGTAGGAAATTTTCACTTGCTGCAGCTACAACTAGTGTTTTCTCTTCAGTTCAGTTTTCATTTCATTTTCTTCTACAGTGTTTCCAGTAATGTTCTAAGCTATTATTTTGATGACAGCTGAATGACATCCAAGAAAAATTAGTTAGCACTGCAACATTTTAAAATGTGGTTATTTTTTTCATGTACCTTTCCCCTCCTTTTTCCCCATTTACTTGGGCAAAGCAGTGTTTGAAACCCCAGGACACTTCTGGGCTGGGCAAAAGAAAAAATTGGCAGGAAAGGTTGTAGACAGCTTTGTCATTACTGTGACAAAAGGTGCTCCAAAAGATGCAGTACAATTTGGGAGTCAATGTGCTAACCGGTTCCAGCTGTTTGCATTGTATTGCTTTCTAAAAATGGGTGTGCAGCTGTGCATGATATCCCTGTTTCCCTGTTCCTACTGGTGTCATTCTGCCTCTACATCAATCTGTCCTTATTTTCTGGTGGTAGTTAGGAGAGACAAATCAACACATACAGCAGAACAAATGATAGCATACAAACCACAGGAATAAATATATAAGGTTTTAAAGGAAGCATTAGTTTATTGTGTCAAATGTGAAGGTAATGGTAAGCTGTCCTGCTCATAGCTTCAGAGGCATGTCACCATTTTTCTGTTTTAGGTACTGTGGATACAGGCATTTAGAAAAGCTGTTAATTCCAGTTATTAAGTAATTTTGCTCTAGCACCCTTGCCATTAAGTAAACAGGGCTATTACTCAGTACGAATGACAAAGGAAACTGGATATGCTTCAATTTGTAATGGCAGTGCAGTCCTGAACTGTAGTACCATCTCACTGTACTAAAAAACCACAGTGCTTGTATCAAAGTTTGTAGGGATGGTCTTTGAAGATTATGGGCTGGTTATTTCTTAGTGGTTGTAATGGCCAATATCCCATCCTGCAGCATTTCTGCATGGAGCTCTGCTTATGGGAAGAGGAGTCAATGCTCACGTGCTTGGGATGAATTACAGGTTCCCAAGCTCAAGTAGAAATGAATTAGTTGTCTGCCACATAAGATGTAGGTGGCATGTAATGTATATGTAGTGCACAGCATAAGGAAACTTTTAGTACAATTGTCTCCCTATTCAGATTATTATCACTGTATAAATAGCTTAACACCATGAACAGTGGCTTTTTAAAATAGGGAACATACAAATTGGTTGTCTTATGCCTGTGCCAGATTGCCTGTGTTAGTGCTATCTACAAATACTCTTTATCCCTCGCTGCCTTGAACACAAGTGACTTGCACAGTGTGAAATATCCTGCAACTTCCCAAGTCTCTTAAGACAATCAAGCGCCTCTTCACAGAAACCTGATTGCTGGCATTACTGGTAGTTTTTTCTCAGGCTGCTAAGGTTTCTCGCCCTTTCTGCCTGAGTCACCTGGTATGTCCTGCTAAGATGGGATACCCCATCTGCAATCCTCTGCATTTACATCCTCTGGTTCTTCTAAATCTTCATGCACTCTTATACATACTTATTTATTTACCTTCCCAACCTCTAAGCTCAACACAAATGAACAGAGAAGCAACAGGGCAGCTTAGAAGAACAGAAGACCACAAAAGCATCAAAAATAAGCAATTCTTTTGCTCAACAGTGTTTCTGAAGAGAAACAAACATCAGGCTATGTGAACATCAGACTCCACCTTCCTTAAAAAGAAGCTACACATTTTGCAGACAGAACTAGTGGGATTTACTATTCATTTGTGTCAACACAATCCTTCAAATGATTTCTTGTAAACAGATGATTTTAAAATGTTCTCTGGCAGCGTAAGGCTCACTTGCCCTCATTCTCTTCTGTTAGTTATTAATTATATTATTCCCAATAAGCAGTCCACAATCCACTACAGACTAAAATCTTTGCTCATTTATAAATGATGCCCTGAGGCAAAAAACATCATCCCCACCAGAGGAGGAGCCACCCTCAACATAAACCTCTGCTTGAAGCTCTCATCCAAAGAACATCTCCAGAAACACCAGTGAAGTGGCTGTTACTTATTACTTGGGGTTTGTTTAGTTTTATTTTCATTTTTAAAAATAATTATTAGTATTCTGTTTACTCACTGGGGTTTGTACTGCATAGCAGAAATACCCAGCTAAGAAAGAGTAACAGGTTTTGTAGGGGTTTTTTAGGTACTGTTCCTTTCCTTTCTTATTTCTTTAAAACATTAATTATTTAATAATTTGGAAGATAATTTAACTTTGGAATTAATGTCTTAAATATTTCTTTCTATCCCAGACTTATCAGCTTTCAGGAAAAGACATTGTTTTGTTTATTTTGGTTTAAAGGTGAACATACAGCGGCATACAAAACACGTGAATAAACATGTAAGAGTTTAAAAGAAGCCTTAGTTTTAGTTAAAATGTCAAAAGTGAAGACAATGGTGATCTGCCCTGCTCATCACTTCAGAGGAACATCACCATTTTCCCATTTTACATACTATGGAGACAGGAATTTATAAAGGCATATACAGTATATTAGCAACCAGCTCCCCACACATAATCTACAGTTTTGAAAGCTTTGGGATATGATCATCTCACTGTGTAAGAAGTCTGGGATGGTACTGACAGTATCACCTGGAGCAGAGACTGTTTCCTGCTCCCTGAAGCCTGGGAGGTTCAGGGCACTGCAGTCAAGCTGCACAGGGATTTGAACAGAGCTCATACGCTGTGCAGCTTTTTTTAAACCTGACTTTTAATAGGGAAACTATTCACTTAATGTCACTTCCATCTGAGGACTTTAACCTGTCATTGGTACAACAAACACCTGGCTGAGATTTTTTTTTAAGTTACTTAGGGGATAAGAGTTGAGCATCTGGGTAATCTTAGGGAAAATGACTAGATGGTAACTGAAAAGTGTATAAGCACAAAATTTTCCTCTTCCATCACTTTGTTTCCTTTGTGTACACTTGTTGGTAATTTGCATATTGCTACAGTCACTTTCACTACAGATTCCAGTTACTTCTAAGCACCTTTCACATGAGAAAAACAAGTAGAAAATAGGAAAACAGTTATATAAAAATTATTAAAAATGTAAAGAATGCTCATGAGTGAGAAAAAGAAGTAGAAACATGGTCTCCATTTTAATGAGGTTGTGTACTTACTGTGTCTGAGGACATTTCTTTTAAGATTGAGTTTGCTTGATACAAGAGGCATTGTTTTCTAATTATTCAACCTGAAAGGTCATTGTTGGCTCTCTCTGGTTCATCGCCAAAAGTACATGTTTAAAGGAAAAAAAAAATCTTATTCCACTTCAGAAACAATATCATCAGGTACCAATGATGTTAAAGAATATTGTTAGTATTGCAACTAATACTTCATAATTCATGTGAAACTCCTGTTGGTGGAAATTGTATTGCTGAAAGTCATGGCTGCCGTCATCGCAACCCCTCTTTCTTAGAAATAATCAGGTAAGAGTGGTTGCACACTGACAGAGCAAAGGTCTTCCCATCCTAGGAGCCACTTGTGGTAGATGCCTGGAGAAGGATAGGAGGAACACACAGTAATAACCAGAATATTTTTTTTGTATTTTGCTATATATCATATAGCTGATATTTTTTTGCTATGTTGTACAACTTCATGGAAGTGACTTTATTTTTCTCTGAAATAATGCATTTTTTAACACCAGCAAGTAAAAGGCAGTGTTGTCTTGTTGTTGAGATGCAATTTAACAGAATCAATGATACTTTTTTTCATATATTAATTTATTTTAAATCCTCTTTATAATTCATTGTTTTTTTACTGAATATCATTACTATGTTGCAGCAGTTCAAAAGTGTAACTACCAAACTCCAGTCCTAACTGCATGAACTGTTATAATGGGAGGAATAAGCACATGAGAAGACAATCTTTTCCTGAGCATATTGCTGTGGCAGGTATCAGTGAAGATACAAGAGACAGAGGTCTTTATGGTACTGGCTCACAGACCTCATTTGGTGGCACCATATGCAACAGTAAATGCTATTCACTGTGAATATAACAGAAAGAATTGGGTTCAAAAATACTGCCAGGAAAATTGCTCTGTCTTCAGGATGACAAGTTTATACAGGTGTGTTAGCATTGGTACAAAAGTTAATTAAATGAGGAATGAGGAAAGAAATAGAAAATTTGTTGAACAACATCATACTCGTTCAACCAAATCATTCAGACTGGTTTTGGAGTGTCTGAACATAAATTCATCTCTTGCAAGTCTCACCCATTGCAAAGGAAGATGTACCACTTATTTCTGAAGGGACAGAAAATCTATCTATCCCCATAGATATTCATTACAGACCTTCCACTGCTCACAGTCAACTAGAGCAGCAAACCACTCAACCAGAAAAACAGTTTATCAGGATTTGTAAAAGTGCCAAAGCATGATACACAAAGTCTTCTTTAAAAAAAAAAAATAAATTATAACGTTCAACCAAGCAAAAAAATATAACAGCTTGGTCTGTACTGGCTTGGGAAGAACACTTTTAATTGTGAAAGCCTTGGGGTGTTGGAGGCAATCGAGTGGGACGCAAGGGCTTCTCAGCATGGAGTAACAAGGCTGGGAGATGCGGCACTGGGTCATGTACTCCAGTCTGAGGCACTCATACAGAACATTTATTCTCTTGCTCTAGTATATATCTGAATATGGACATCTTCTGTGAGTTTTTCCATGCATGGCTGTGACGTGCTGCCCAAAGCAGGAAGACCCATACCTTGGTGGGAAACACATCACATCACAGCCTTGGTCTCACACCTGCATATATATAGCTGATTTTCTAGTTGCTTTTGAATGCTTTCCATCTCAGGGAAGAGAACCTGGCTGAGCTCCCTCTGCCTGGCTGACAGCCGTGTGCCCTGACCTGCCGAGATCTTTGCCCCAGCCTGCAGTAACTGGGAATACCAACCATCATCTGCAAAACAAGACACAGTCTTATTAAAACCCCTTAAAATCCCACACTTCTCTGAGAGTATGGGCCTGATCCAGTACCCATTGTGGTTGGGGGGAGATAGATCAGCCTCTCCATGAAGAGCAACCTCGTTAGCAGCTCTAATTTAGCAGCCAGAGCTCTGTCTTTTTAATCACTCAGCGGTTCTGCTCCGTTCCTTCCCAAGCACAGAGCATTTCCAATTTGAAGAATTGCTTTCCCATAATTAAATGAAAGTTAGTTGCAGCCCTCTGCAAAAATTACTACCCAGTGAATGCAGAATAATGCATAATAAGTAGTACTTTATAGTATTTATTGTACAGGTATTGATGTGTGTTGGATTTGTTCTATTTTAGAGGCACTGCCATGGTAACTTGTCTCTCTTGACAAAGGCTTTATGTCACAGCAGAAGTGGAAGACGCAGAAACCGAACTTCGGCTAGCCAGTGAGGTGAAGGCTGCCAGCATTAACCTCACCAAAGCATCACTAGAAAACAAGCTGGTGTGTCCATCTCCTGTCGAGTGTCCTGCTCACCAGGGACTTGTCGACTTCGGGGCGAGAATGGAGGCAAGGCGGCAGCCGGCAGTGTCTTTTTAAGGTAAAATGCAAGAAATCTGTGCTGTGTTAGTTTCCAAGACGCTGGCTGCCCACATAGGTTTAATCACTGGCATGTTTTAAAGAGAAAAGGGCAGCATGGACGGGTTACCTTGATCTGACAATGTTATTCAGTGCCATCAGTAATACAGCAGGTAACCAAACAGCTGGAAAGATGAATGTAATGCCAGGGGCACTTCGCTGCCTTTCACTACTACTGTTGCTTTCACTTTGTGTGTAACAGCTTTGCTACCATTTCAAGGTACTGCTACAAACTGCCAATTTTAGGATCTTTTGGGCTGGCCCTGGCTTGGTTTCTTAGTCTGGTATGAGTTTATCTAATCTCCTCCCAAGTCCTTTGTCATCACACCCACTCCCCTTAGCACCCCAGGTTTGGACCTCTGAAAGGTAAAGCAAGAGCAGGGTTTGATCACTGAGCAGGGTCCCAGGAGACATCCCAGTTGCTCATGCCACAGCCCACACTCTCTGCTGGTTTGGGTTTTATGGCCCCTGCTGCCACCAGCTCTGCAGTTGTATGTTGCGAATCATGGTGAGACCCAGGTTGGGCACGTTGGTGCCACAGACTTGAAATCAAGATTTTTCATGTCCATTGGTTGTATTTCTGGCTTTCTAAAAAAATGATGACATTGTCCAAAAAGAGCTGGCAGACGAATTTGCCTGACATACCATTCTGGCTTGGGAAAGCCATCTCAGAACCCTGCCCTGAGTCACATTCACAAGTAGGTATTTAGCAGCAAATCTAGTCTGAAAAAAACCACTAAACAACATGTGTGATGGTGTGATGGGATTTTGTGCACCTTGGGAAAATAGCTTGACCTGCATAATCAGTTTGATATTGCAAACTTCACCAATCCCTACCCGGTTGCCTAGCATGGAAGTCAGTGAGGTTGTACAACACAAGGCGAGCTTAAAGACCACTGGAACAGCTAGCTTGCAGAGAGCCCAGCTCTTGCCAGAGTGGTTAGTCCCCCACTGGTAAAAAACCTAACATTTACAGCCAATAGGTGTCATTTTAACCAAGCAAGGTGCATATTATCTCTGTGGTATCAGAGGCACCATGTGTACTCTCCATCTGCTTTTCCTCATCCAAGACTCTTTAGATTCTGGGTTGCTAAAACCCACTGGTGCTAATGACGTTTGTCAACATAATTCTCCAAATCACAAAGCAGTGCAAAAAAATCATAAGCGGAAAGAGATGACCCAAGCTTACAATGGATTGTTTGCAGAGACTTTCTTTCTTGTGTAACAGCTTGGAGGAACTGGAAGACAAACAGACTCCGTGCCAAAACCCCCGTGTTTGGGGATGAGGAGGGAGAGGGGAGCAGGGGATATGAGATCCATATGTTTGTCTTATTTTGTCTTCTAAAGACTTGCCATTCCTGGCCGTGATTTTTCTTGAAACGTTAAATATAGGAGCTGGGGATGTCAGCAGTGCTCTTAATAGACTAACTTAAGTGCTGAAAAAAAAATCACCCGATGAATAAAAAGCCAGTTTTAGAAATAGCTGTCAGCTGCAGCAAAAGCAAAATGCACCAGTGGCTTGCATGAGTGCAGGACTGTACCTCTGCCTGCCCTGTGCTGCGCTGGCAGAGGCTCCTGGCAGTGGGTTTGTCCACGCGCCTGTGCGCTGGCTCCCAATACCGACCCCAGCAAGAGTGGTGGGGTCAAGGTGGGTGCACCCAGCGCCAGCAGTGATGAGGCACACAGGTCCAAATACTGTTGGTGCTATCCAGGGGGTCACCTGGATGAGACAAATGAGTGAAAGGGGATGTGACTGCCTGTGCCTCCAAGGATTGTTTAAATAGTCTCTGGGACAAGTTATATTGGTTCTCGCTTTGTGAGTAGATTTAATCGGTGCAATAAAACCAAGACAGGTATTTCAGTATTTCAATCTCAAGATCATTAAAGCTACAAAGCTACGCCACTGGGTGATTTATCAGCTGCTGTGCCAGGGAGAAGCTAGACAGTGCCTCGTGGAGAGAAGGTGAGTGTCTGGGGCCAGGGAGCTGGTCCCCTCCTGGTGCAGGGCTGAGACCAGCTGATTCTCTGCTACCAGACCCCCGGCTGAGGGCAAGGCAAGCAGCTGCGCAAGGCACCCAAAAAATGGCCAAGATACAGGGCCAAGCCCGGCCACCTGCCCTCTGCATGGCAAAAAACATGGGGCTGCCTGAGTGGCAATGAGGGGCATCCTCCAGCCAGCAGGTCCACTCAAAATGGAGGGGGTACTCCTGAGGAGATCTGCCATGTTCACGAGCACCAGCCCATGCCACGATGGGCAGCTCTGCAGCCCTTGCAGCCATGCCACTTGCTGGCTGGGTGCTCTGATGCCACAGCAGCACGTGAAGATGGGAGTGTGGGCAGCCACATGCAGGGTGTTTGTGATGAACAGGATGACAGGTGATTCCCGTTTCAGTGATTAACCCCTTTTCCCACTTACCTAAGACCAAGAGCATTGCAAGCTCAGCCCTTTGCCTGCCTTGGTGAAAGTGTCCTCCCTCCATCCGCTTCTCCAGTGTTAGCACTGGGATACTCCAGAGGCCGCAGGGAAGATTCAAGGAGGATTACAGGCTGCAGGCTGTCCACAGCCACACGCACCCTGCTCACGCTGAAGATACACCACACCACCTCCACAAGCATCCCATGGGACCATGCCCACTCACTGCAGATGGAAAGGAGGCTTGTTGTCAACATTGTACCCAGCATTTGCCAGCAAAGGGGAATTGTACCCATCACCTCTATCAGGATGTGGACACGCAGAAACCCAACCAGCGCAGGCACCTGGGGACAGGGACTTCTTGGTTGCCAGGACTCTCCTGAAAAGCTGCATGAGCCTGAGGGCGAAGGCTGTGCTCTCCCCTGTGGGGACACCCATTCTTCGGCTGGTCTATCCCTCCCATACTGCAGGGTATGAGGGGAGAGGGAAACATTAGTGTTGGGGGGGTAAGACGTGTGCACGCAGAGAAAAGACCTTCTCATGTTGCTTCTTGGTAGATACCACAGGCCTCTTGGCACTGCTTAGGGGCTGGAGATCACAAGTTCAGCTTATGTCAGCTTTGCAGGCTGGGTGGCTCCCACTTACATGTTTTTTCTCCTCTCTATTGCACGGACAAAGAATACTGTTCACTTACCCTCACATATATTGAGAGCATCTGCTGCCTCTGCAGTATCAGGGCACAGAAATTAAAGGACATTTACAGGTGCAAAAACCAACTGGCAAGGAACTGTCTGCTTCCAGGGTGAAGTTGATTGCCTCTGCCAGATTTGAAAGCCCTGCCCTGGTAATGCATGCCAGGGAAAAAAAAAGTTTCAATGTGAATGTTACCCAGGAGCAGGGCTGGTAGCACCGGCTAGAAAGGCATACAGAAATGTGCTCTAGAGAGATTTTTTTCCCTTTGATCAGCTATCACAAACCAGTTGTAAATTGGTTTCAGGGTGTGAAAGAGAAAGTGCTAAATCCCTTGTCACTCCTGTTGCAGCCTCAACCTTCCAGAGAAGGGCTTGGCTTGGCCTGCCCTGGGAGTTACCCGTGTCAATATTCCCATTCTTTCTTAACCATCAATATATTACTTACTCATTCCCAACAGTTTCTAACTGGGCTAGCTGGCAAACTCAGATTAATTAACCCTGGAGCCAGCTCTGGCCATGCTGTGACACACTGAACAGCAGTATCAGTTTTTATGTATTTAAATGAACTGTTTCAGAAAAAAAAAAAATATGCAAAGGCCAGGATAATACAGTGGCAGACCTGGACCTTCCATGAGATTGGCAGTCATTGTATCATAAAGCACTTCTAGGCCTAGAATTGTCTTCTTATGTATCGGAAGTGCTCAAAATATGTGTAAGTATTATGTCAAGTGTCTGTTTTATTTGTCTTTCAGGTCAGACACTGGGACAGCAAAACTACACATCTAACATTTAAATTATATTTAAAACAAGGGTTTGCTCACTTACTCTCTGATCTTCTCCCATCCCTCTCTTCTTTCCTTGCATACCATTTAATACAGACCCAGCCAGAAAGAGCACAAGCACTTCTGTTCTGAGCATCCTTATTAACCCCTGGTCTAGGCTGAGTTTTAGCTCAAATTGTGATCATTTGTGATAGCACGTATTTTTACATGATGTGACTATCAGCTCAAGAAAGTAAAGAAATTGTTTTCCCACACCTCTCTTGTTCTGTTTATGGTCTTTTTATTAGTAGGGTCTTTTTTTATTAGTACTCTTCATTGCATCACTGATAAAAATAGACCCAAGGCCTAAAACCTTCAACTCTCAAAAGGTAGCAGTTGCTGAAAGAACCTGTGAATGTTGCGCAGATCAAACCATCCTCAAGAAGTTGTAGCACAGGACTCAGCATAGAAATTAGTTGGGTGATTCTTCAGGTGATTTCTTCAAATATTTTTCTTCTTGCATAAAGTCTTACCTGTCAGAACATGTGTTTCATGATGAACATTAACAAGCTGCTTTGGTAAGCTAACCTGTGAGCTGGTTTATTAGATTCTTACTGACCCTGTCCTAATGACAGCCAAGATATTTTGCAAAATTTGTAGGGCCATCTTTCTTCTTTGTAAGATAAACTTTCACACTGATTTAAAAGTAAATTATCATAACCATTCTAAAATACTAATGGGAGTAATCAATAGGCACTGTGAATCACTTTTAAAATAATACAGTGATCAAGATGATTGATTTTCTAGTTACATGAAGCATTTAGCACTGTATTGGGTTTGTGTGGCAAGGCTTTGTAGTGGGGGAGGTTAGAGAGGTGGCTTCTGGTGAGAAGGTGCTAGAAGCTTCCCCTGTGTCTGACAGAGCCAATACCAGATGGCTCTAAGATGGACCTACCACTGGCCAAGTCTGAGCCAATCAGCGACAGTGGTACCACTTCTGTAATAACATATTTAACAAGGGAAAAAAGTTACAGCGGGCACAGAAACTGCAGCCGGAGAGAAGAGTGAGAATATTTGAGAGAAACAGCCCTACGGACACCAAGGTCAGTGAAGAAGGAGGAGGAGGAGGTGCTCCAGGTGCTGGAGCAGAGACTCCCCGGAAGCCCGTGGGGAAGACCATGGTGAGGCAGGCTGTCCCCCTGCAGCACATGGAGGTCCACAGCGGAGCAGATATCCACCTGCAGTCCGTGGAGGACCCCACGCCAGAGCAGGTGGGTGCCCGAAGGAGGCTGTGACCCCATGGGAAGCCTGTGCTGGAGCAGGCTCCTGGCAGGACCTGCGGATCTGTGGAGAGAGGAGCCCATGGAGCAGGTTTTCTTGCAGGACTTGTGACCCCGCGGGGGACCCACACTGGAGCAGTTTGCTCCTGAAGGACTGCATGCTGTGGAAAGGACCCATGCTGGAGCAGTTTGTGAACTGCAGTCCGTGGGAAGGACCCACATTGCAGAAGTTCGTGGAGGACTGTCTCCCATGGGAGGGACCCCATGCTGGAGCAGGGGAAGAGTGTGACGAGTCCTGCCCCTGAGGAGGAAGGAGCTGCAGAGACAATGTGTGAAGAACTGATCATAACCCCCATTCCCTGTCCCCCTGCACCACTGGAGGTGGTAGGTAGAGAATCCAGGAGTGAAGCTGTGCCCGCGAAGAAGGGAGGGGTGGAAGTAAGGTGTTTTGAGATTTGGTTTTATTTCTCATTACCCTACTCTGGTTGATTGGCAATAAATTAAATTAATTTTCCCCAAGTCAAGTCTGTTTTGCCTGTGACAGTAATTGGTTGAGTGATCTCTCCCTGTCCTTATCTAGACCCATGAGCCCTTTGTTATATTTTCTCTCCGCTGTACAGCTGAGGGGAATCATAGAGCAGCTTTGGTGGGCACCTGGTGTCCAGCCAGGGTTAACCCACCACAAGCACAGACTTCACCATGAAATCAGTTGTGGAAGTTTGTTGAGCCTTAGCAGAAGCAGGTGCAGGACTTGTGTGGCATATCCTCTCCTGGCCTGTCAGGTATTTCACAACTCTCTGTGGATTTTATGCAGAAGGCAGGTGCAGGATGAGCTGATGGGTCTTTGGCTGCTGCAAGGCTGTGGCTGAGCAGCAAACGGGAGGGCGCTTGGCTGGTTGAGCACCTTGCAGCAGAACCAGCAACCTTAAACAAGCTACCAAGTCTGACACGTTTTGGAGCATCAGGAAGATTGTCAGCCTCATTAAAGGGCCTTCTGCAAGGCCCTTGTGCAGCCTGAACTAATACCTTTACCCTTACAGGTGCAGTGAGCAGAAGGCAATAAAAATGGCACCGGTCATTACTTTTAAGTTAGGCTTCTGCTCTGCAACATGGTGCGTGCTGCAGGGCCACACATGCCCAGGTAGGGAAAACAGGAAAACACACCGAACTCTTCCTCCCTCAACCAGAGATGAGCATTGGTATCAATGTATCAACACCTCCTGTCTGCCAAAGGGCCCACCTGGGAAGGCTGGGATGAGCTGTGAAGGAGCTCTGGGACGTCATGGATGGCTGGGTGGGCTGCTGCTGCGGAGAGGAAGCTCAAACTGGACCCTTGAGGGAGCTGGGCTGTACAGGAGAGGAACAACCAACCTGCCCTGTTGCAATGCTGCAAAAATACTGAGCGTACTGCTGAGGCTGTCCACAGGCCCTGCTGGGTCATCTGGCTTCAAGCCTTGTGATGCAGAGCAGCCATGACTGGCAATGTCCAGTCCTGGCTGCTGCTACGTGCCCCTGGCCTTAAAACTCCTGGGACAAAGAGAACGGTGGGGAGGGATCGCGTGCTGTCACATCCATGCTAATGTGTCTGCAGGGCAATGCCTACACAGGCTGGGTGCTGGGAGTTTCTGCAGCTCTCACTGCTGTCAAACAGACTTCATCGCAACCAGTTGTCTGCAGTAGAGGTGTTTCATTTTGGGATGGCAACACAACCTACGGAGTCTAGAAGGCACCTGGATTTTACCATGAAAGCAGGTAAGGCAGTTCTAAGTCACCAGATGAACACGAACTGCCAACAAATCTTTTTAGTGTGGGTCAAGGATGTTTTCACAGCTTTGGACAAACTTTATTCGGAGGCTTCTTCTCAGTGGATTATTTTCCTTTGACCTTTTGAAAGCTTGTAGCCAGCTCGTCTAATCTGAGAGAAGTCTCTTGGCAGTCCGAAGCAGATGCAGCCACAAAGTGGCTCTCACACTGTTTTAGTCTAACCTTGAAGAGCTTGGTTTAGATCAATAGCTTGTGGAGGGATCTTTAATCAAGTTGCTGAACCTTCCTTTGGATGTCTAAGTACTCTGTGTTCTGAATCTTAATGAGGTTCTTCAGGGAGTTAGATTTAATGCTGTATTTGTTCACAATATATTAATTCTAGACTGACATGAGTTAAAAAGAACAAACTACATTTTTAACAGGGCTGTGGTTTGAGGGGCACTTTTAGCAAAAAGCCAGAAAATATCTCAAAGACTGTTTCTGCTAGAAGATAAACAGGTATTTGCTAAGCCAGCTTCCCAAATGAACAAGCGTGCAAATGGGATCATTCAGATTGAATATTCCTTTGTCGTATTACTATGGGTCTCCTCTTTCATCAACTATGAGTTCAGACACCTGTTTTTTATTTGGAGTTTTAGAGTGCAAATATATCATGTTTGTAAGCGTACCACACTGTTCCTTAATTTCATCCTTTTCAAAAACAATGGAGCTAAACAAAGGCATTCAAACAAAAGAAAACAGCACACAATACCTCATGATTTTTTTAGTTTTTTTAAAGTAATCATTTTATCTTTCTTTTGGATGACATTGTTTATTGTAAGACATCATTTTTCTTAAATACACTGTAATACAAGAGACTCTCCATGTCATGTCAAGAGAAGCTGGTCACATGACTCACAAACAAAACTTTTAACACTGATACCTAGGCATCACTTTGAAATCAGCCAAGATGCAATGAAAGTTTTAAAGCAATGACTTGTTATAACAAACTGCAAAACAAGAACCACTAAATATTTCCACAGAGACATCACATTAAAAAAAAAGAAAAAAGAAAGGAGAAAGATAGCTCTACACACCAGGTCACAGTTTGGTGACAATATAGAGATTTATATTTATATGTAGATATCTTCCTCTTTACCTTAAGTGACAAAGAGAGCGGTATCTAGAAATATATATATATACATAAAGTATAGGTGGAGAGCAGGGCTGGGACAAATTTTTCATAATTAATTGATTCTCTCTCTATTGGTGATTCAATTAAACATCAATATTGAATTACATTACTTGTATATAAAACATCCTTAGCTGCTTTTCTTTAAGTTACAGAAAGATACATAAAAGCTGCAAGATACAGGCCTCTGGAAAGATTCAATTTGATCTCTGTTTTCTCATATATTCCAATCAAATGGCCTCACTACTAGCAGCTTCTATTATCCTTGCCCAAAGTATTCAGTGTTTATAAAATACCAGCCTGTCATCCCTTTGAACCTTCTACAAGCGAACAAACCCCCCCCACAGACCTGGTCTAGAATGCATAGACGGAAAAATAACACGCCCATCATTTCCCATTTCTTCTCCTGAGACATATGTTTAAAAGATGGCAAAATAGTCACTTGGTTGCTATTGTGAAATTCACAGTGTTTTCCCTGCAACATGTAGACNCAACTTCCTGTGCTACGAAAACCTTCAACTTTGATTAGAAACCCTGATCTGTTCCCCAGCCCCTCCCCACTTCCCTCCCTCACATTTTATAGCAGTATTTGAAATTCATTTACAGGCTGCAACAACCCAGACACAGACTTGTTCTAACACATATGCATCGTACCTTAGTCATCCAGTGACCTAATCATTTTATTGGGTTATTTAAT
>VYZV01007173.1:102365-116768 GCA_013401275.1 Pandion haliaetus | reverse complement strand
CTTTTTCAAGTGTTTTTTAAAAGCCTACATCAGCCACAACAAAAACAATCTCTCAGAAAGGTGGGGAGGGGTACACAGAGAGAAAGAGAGGGAAAGAGAGAAAGGAAGAGTAAAGAAGGTGGCAAGAGGGAGAAAGGAAAAGAAAGGGAAAGAGAAGGAAAGTGATAAAGAAGCAGCAAGAAAGGTTGAAAAAGAAAGAAAAAGAGAAAATATAGGCAGTTACTTATTAAGCTGTAGACAATATATAGATATATTGTTTTACAAATCAAAATGAATTAAGTCCTTTTAAAAAGGGTACACTCCATCATGCATCGGTGCTGTTGCTTTACAAGTATTTGTTCTCCATGGCCATTTCTGAGTTCTGCAGATCTATCGAGAGTGAAGGACAGAGTGTGGCAAATGCTGTTATTATTACTGCTGAATTTTAGTGTTCTCGTCCTACAAGTCGTGTTGCAGTCTCAATAGTCCAGCTCATTCTTGGAATTATTTTGTTACTGCAGATGAGTATAAAATGCTAATGGAGCTGCACTGTTATTCTATGACAATAAAACAACAACAGCACAAATCCAGAAATGACAGTAAAACAAACTCTGTTTCCCGAGCTTGGAAGCTTGTCTGTTCATTTCATTGTGAGAAATCAACAAGTGAGATGGGAATGGAAAAAATGTTTTTATGCAATCATCTGGGGAAGAAAAGTGCTTGTTGTTATATCTCTGGCATTCTAGCACTGCCTCTGCTGCACACCAGTTAAAAAGTTGAATCTTACAAACATAGAAAAAGAAATATTAAAAGAAAAAAAATTATTTTGGTTACTCAGCAGATTTTATCAATTTATTAATAGCACTCTAATAATTGTTTGTAATAACGTAGGTGTATGTAAATTTATACATATACACACAGCCCATACATAATGTGCATGCATGTCTGCACATATATAAATAAAATACAACAGACATAGGCATACATGTATATGCTATGTGTGTATATATATATTCCATATGCAAACACACATATATAATATATATTATATATATGATGAGTTCATAGCACAGTCTAGAAAGACTTTTTACATGAGCCTGATTGTCATATTTACTCAGTGTACACAATTTAGCTGACAGTGCAAGCATGATGAATAT
The DNA here is from genome assembly GCA_013401275.1 of Pandion haliaetus. Lineage (NCBI taxonomy): Eukaryota > Metazoa > Chordata > Aves > Accipitriformes > Pandionidae > Pandion > Pandion haliaetus. Next base: position 115,632 of record VYZV01007173.1, on the reverse strand, counting down.
GCACATATACTCACCCTTCATTGTGATTTGAACATATTTCTTCCTCTTCTCTGATCATTCTGCTACACTTACGCACCTTTTCATGAAAAAACGCAAACTATGTATAGCTACAGTTTATAGCTTGTCTACTGTGATTATACATTTTATGCACTATCAAGAACATTAATGATACAGGTCAAGGTTATCCATACCGGTGGCTCTGCAGAACATTTGGTCCTTTAGAAGTTTAACATACTGCTATGTTATTGCACAATGCATTGCAACACTATTTATTCTCTGAAATGACTCTAATAGTCTCACTAGTAAATCAAAAAGAAGATGCCACTAAGTACATTTTCAGGGTTTTGTGATTATTTTTGGTATACATTCTTTCAGTGCTTGCAAAACCCACCTGTTTGCTTTCAGGCTGGAGCCTGCTTTCCAATAGAAGAAGCATCTCAGATGCCTTTTTGTTCAGCTCATAAGAAACTAAGACAGAATACAGCAGGTAGCAACTTAGCACCCCCCTCCACCAACTGCAGCCTCCACCCACTGCACAGTAAGAGCGGACTCTGACACCTTTCTTTTCCACCACTGTTATTTTGAAAATCAATTTCAAATTCCTTTAAAACACATTCAGATTCTCAAGAGAATGGGTTTCACTGGATGCTCAGTCTTTATCTAGCTTTCTGTGTGAACTTCCAAGACAGTCTAGATAAAATCTTAAGGCCCATTTTGTAGGAATCTTCCTCTGGCTTTTTGTGTGTTTCCAGTTCAGTAGTGGTTAAGAAATAACATCTAGTTTATTAAAGAAATACTGAGTATGGCTTTATAGTTACACTGTCATGTTTATTTGTAATGCCGCCTTTTCAATGACATTGAGAAGGGTAAAACTTCATCAGTGTCCAGTGAACTCTCTTCTTTTGAAAATGTTCAGAATCTTTATCAGCTAGCTCTAAAAGCTTCTGAAGGAAAAACCTAAAGTGCCTCAATAAATAATATATGTGAGCAAATTATATATTAAATGTGCTATGGGAACAGTTACAAAAATAAAATGCTTAATTTATTAAATAAAATATCCCCAACACAAAGATGAAGAACTATTTTGATCTGGCTCATATCAATAAGAAATAACAAAAAAAGAAAACAAAGAAAGATCACTTTTTTGCAGTAACGCCCCCTCACAGAGGGAGGCAAAAGTCTTGAGGAATAGGTAAGGTAGGTTTTCATTTGTAAGAATTCATATTAAAAATAATCCTAACTCTAAATTTGAAATTGTCAACTTCTGGTTTGAAAAATAACAGGTATGCCCATGCAGCTGTCATCAACGCAGTGGCCATGCAAATGTTGTACACATACAATGCCAATCCAACCAAAAATAAATTATGTAAGAAAGAGTGGATGTTGGTAATGACAGCACTAGTGCCAATACAAACATGGTGCTGAGCTCAGGGTCTTTGCACTCTGAATAGTAAGCCATAACCTCAGAGTAATTTGTTTTCTCTAGAGATCTCTATCCCCTGCCATGGCTCAAACATAACCAGTGATCTCCGTGCTTTAGATTATTCATGTTATATCAGCCTATTATATCTGTAACACTGTAAAGGCATTTTAACATGGCTAATGTCCTCCATTAGCCCCTTCTAATGAAATATAAGTTATATTGTTATGAGTTTGCTATGCCTACTAGGGTGTACTACAAGATGAGTGATAGTTTCTGCACAAAGGGCATTAATCAACAAAGACCATGCATAGTTTTGCTTGCACGGTTAAAAAAAAGAAAAAGGATTGAGGAAGGAAGGAATATACTGCTGGACAAGCACAGTGTAAGATACACCTGCTCCAGCATCTATAGCTTGTCCTAGCTTATCAAAATCCTTAGTTTCAACATGTGATCCTGAATTGAATACTGTACATTAATAAGCCTAGCTTCAGCCTTTATTAAAAAAGACTAGCTGGAGAGCATTTTTATACCAGTGGCATGACAATATCCTACCAGAAGACAAAATAAGGGCATGTGTTTAGTTTATCATGTTGTAACATAATTGTGTGCAGTGCAGGCAGCATCTTTTTCCCCTTTTACTTGCATCTGGCAATGAAAGATGCCAGCAAAGCACCTCCTTGAACAATCCCTTTAGTCCTCAGAAAGACTCTTCAGGGGAAGTGCTAAACCCCTCTTGCCTTCCATCAAATCATTTCAGTGTTTTTTTGTGGGGTTGGATGCCATCTGATCCCCTAGTTCCTCCACATAGTGTATCACACAAGACTGTCTTCTTTCCATCTGGCTTTATCTCTGCAAGGAACATGCTTCATGTAGAGAACACCAGTCTTCTATTTCCACCCACATGCCGAAGCAAAAAATTTGAGGTGAAGCCATAGAAACTCCCAGTAGCTGTACAGCAGAATTCACAAAGTTTGAGTCAAATATATTTTTCCCTTTTTTTCATCCACATCAAAGGCATGAATACAACAAGGCATTGTAGTTGTGGTGGGCAAACTGAAGAGTCTGCTGATATAACAGATCAGGTTTTTAAGGCCTTTGTCTATGCAGAGTTACAATAATGCAGAAGCCAAATTGATTAGAAAGACAGGAGAGAAGAAAAAAATGATAGAAACTGAGAGAGTGAGAGAGAGAGGAGATACGTCTCAGTAATGTCTAAAAAGTCAATACTGTGTCTACAGATGGAGAAGTGCACATTGCTTGCCCTTTGAAAGCTTCTCCGCAACTTTGTCATTAATACTGTCAAAGTTAAGAACACATTTTAAGGGAGTTCAGCGGCAGTTGAACACATTCATTCCCACAGCCCATAAGAAGAAATGCTAGGAGACTTTAGCCTAAAATATCCAAGTAGACTGGAGACGCCTTGGCCAAGTTCTGGAGGAGGGAATGGATTTCTTTGATGTTGAGCCTCATGTGAGGCTCCCGTTGCCAACAGCCCAGCATCAAGTCATACACTTCCTTGGGGCATGTGCGAGGTCGCTGCAGGACTCGGCCCTGAGTGATGCACTCAATCACCTACGAGAAATCACAAGGAAAGCATCAGCACAGCTTTGCCAACTACATGGGGGTCACCCATGGAAGAGTTAACTGCTACTCGCCACAGCAGCCTCACTGGTGGCAGTCACCCAGCCAACCCTGCCAAGGGCTGCGTTTCTAGGTAGACAGATGAGCAGTGGATACTATCTGGAAAAATCACTGTAATGTTAAGTTGTCAAGGAGCAGTAACTTCACTGATTTTAAGTTCACTCACATTGCCTCTTCCACTCATGAGGGAATGATAGCCAGGAAGTAATCCCATTCCTCCTCTCTCTACCCATCTATCAACCTCACCTCATCTCAGAAGGAGGCTGTTTTCACCCTGCTCACACAGAGCATCAGTGCCTCTCCCTCCCTCCTTAAACTTACGAGTATCACTGTGGCTAATCTCTGGAAATGGGTTACTTGGGACTGCCTGGAAATGAAGAGATCTCCAGACTACTTCGATCTATTCAAGAATGGTTTTGGACAACCACTCTGCAACAATGACATGTATGATATGGAACTGAAATCACCCAAAGCCTTTTCAGGAGATAGCTAAGCTCCTCTTCATTACCTCATGGTCTTTCTCAATACCCAGAGGAGACACTATCCTATACAAAGGAAAAAGCTAAAGTCCAACTGGTATAGTTCTGCTTGGACAACTTCCATTCACCCTGGAGAGCAAAGGATGAAAAGGAAGAAATTCAAGAACAAAGGTCATAACAATACCATAAATATCTGATATCAGGGGTTTTGCCTTTACTAAATAAATTTGTTGCTGTCCCAAGTCCAGAGAAGCTACACCAACAGTTAACATGCCAGCCTTCCCAATGCAGTTTGAGAATGTATTACACAGACCTCGTTGTTTGAGAGCTGATACCATGGCTGTTTGCCATAGGTAAAGATTTCCCATAATACAACCCCCAGGCTCCAGACGTCGCTTTCTGTGGTGAACTTCCTGTACATGATACTCTCTGGAGGCATCCAACGAATGGGCAGCATGGTGTGACCCCCAACCTGAGAAAAGCAAATGAAAAAGTCAGAAATAATTCCTCCAGACCCTCACAAGGAGTATACAAAGACGTTAAATAAGGAGAATCCATGGTTTCTTTTTTTCCCCATCTGATCCCATTCACTTTGTGGGTGCTTTAAAACCTAGGGATTCATGGTCCAAACTCATTTCCCCCAATGACAATCACTACCATGATAGGTTTCTCAACAGAATCTCCAAAGACATTGTTTCTGAAGAGCAAACTCATCTTTGACATTTACTTGGCACACCCTATGCAAGGAACAGGAAGCTTTATGAAATTATTAATTAATTTAGCTTACTAAGCCACTTTAAACCAGGCCAGTTTTATTCTCCATTTTAACACTCAGGAAACTAAAAAAGATTCATGAAATGAAATCTGCACTGATGATTCTCCTAGAAACTCAGCGATATGAACTGAAACCCATGAAGACACAGTGGTCTGACTGCGTGACACAGTAGGATCAGGATCTGTATGTTTTAATATCCTCATTTTCAGTGAATTAAAGCAATGTTATGTTCTCTTGATAATTTCCAAAGTTAATGCATCAAATTATTTTGTTCCACATTAACTACCTGGTCCTATACAGCTTTAAAAAAAAATTCAGTCCTTTGGATATATACCCTTGATAATAAGCAACTTGTAAGACATGGACTCCTATCCCAAATCAGCTCATGTTGAATAGGATATTTCACTGAATGAATGCCTTTCTGAAAGTCTCTTAGATCATTTTTCATTTTCCCCAGAATGTTATACTTCCATAAAATTAGGTTTCCTAACCTTAATTTAAATTTGAAAAAATCTCTTATTTACAGTTTCTAAACAATTTATTGTTCCTGATATGTCCCATTCTGACTGGATCACATCAATAAAGAAATCCACTCAAGTACTTTTAAAATAGTGCAACTGCTGAGATACTGTCATGTAGGTATGTACATACTCTGATTACTTTTGCATCAAGACAGCTGTGAATATTTCCAAGGAAGTTAANNNNAATATTTCCAAGGAAGTTAAAAAAAAAAAAGTAAAGCTTTTTCAAGGACATCTAACTTTTGATTAACTCTCGTTTTGCTGTCTGAAAATGTATTTAGTTATGAAACCACATGGGACTTTACAGTTGTTATAAATAATGCCCTCCTTGTTCTCTTGTTGACATAGCAAATGGAAGGAAAACCCAGTAGAAGTTCAGTCAGGGTTCACGCAGAACATGCATTTCTAGCTATTTGTCAGTAATTCAGTGTTAGCGCAGCATACCAAAAATGCAGCTACGGCTGTGAGAACTCAACCCTGTTCTGTGCATCGCCACAAGTCAACATTCGCTACTGACTCCATAAAAACAGAAAGTAATGCTAAAACTTCCATAGACTCAGTCTATTATTAGGCTCTTCTCCTCCCCCTATGTGAGATGTCATGCAAGTGATGGAGGAGTGTTTTTTGTCAGGACGCTGAATGAAAGGCAGGGCTCCCGACTTCAGTTCCTGGCTACATTGCGGATTTGCTTCTGACTCAATGCAGTTTGCTGTGCACAGGTTTCAGAGCCATTCAAAAAGGGACCCAATTCCTGCGGCTTTCCACCTAACTTAAAAACATACATGTGAGCACTCCATTGACAGAGAATGGATATCCATTTTTAAGTAAGTGCTTTGCTCAATTTGGCCCACTTGTTTCTGTGTTAGTTTACCGCTCTGGCAGGCAGACTGGCTGTAAGGCTCTGTGCATCTGTATATTTAATCATCTTTGACTGAAATCTCACTCAATGTTGTGGAGAGTTTGAAGTAACACACGAAGATGCTGAGATGCAAACAAAACTTCAGTTTCTCACTTTATCATAACCTAAACTGACATGGCAACCAAACAGCTCCAAACCACCACTTTTACCCCCATTTTGAAAGGTATTTCATTAGAAAGTCAGAAAAGTTAGTCCCTTAGAAACATGCAGGCACATAGGCCCAGACAAAGGGCAAGTGCCATTAAAAGGTGGTTAGTGATGAGAAGCTTTTGGTCTCATCAAATATTAAAATGGCTCTTAGATCTGCTCATCATATAGCCTCTGCTACTAGTTCTTTTCAGCCATTTCTTTGACTCATTCCTTAAAAATTAATGAAAGCTATAAACAATAAAGTATGTGTCTCTATTTTTTTTATTTGTCACATCTTACATCAAGAGATTTTGAAAAAGCAATTAAAAAAAAAACACACCACTCTCCAAATCTTCTTCTCCCATGGTTCCTTGCTACAGAACCACAGTGTATTTGTGGTAGGACTCTATGCTGAGTTTCCAATGTCATTCAGTAAAGTAAATGACATACCTCTAGAGTGATGATGATAAAGTGCCACCAAATGGTGGCTCTGTGATGAACTGATCTGTAACATCACAGACCTACCTGTCTCTCTTTGCACTCATAGCAACACTGCCTCATCAATACTGACACCAAGAATTCAATTTACAGATAAGCACGAGCCACAGGGCTCTTTGGTGTTCTTCCCACATCATCTTGTCTGGAGCTGTGTCCATTTCTGTCCCTGAAGGCAGAAGACTTCACTGGGCAGAGTACTTGTCCAGGACTGAGAAGTCCTGAGGTCTCTCCATCACTGCCAGTATCAATCATTTCAGGCAAAGTTACTTCCAATGCCTGCGCATCTTTGTGAAGATAATATTTAATGCCTTCCAAAGTATCAAGAAAGTATTATAAGGAGTGCTCTTCTTGCCAGATGGCATTGCAAAGAAGACAGGTTATCTGTGCAACACTGAACATCACTTGTGACAGGCCGAGCCACAAGTGGTCCAAGAGCACCTTCAGTTTCAGCTCAAATGCTTGGCCAAAGGCACTTTTTCTAAATGCACATTTCCTTCTCTATTAGCTATCAGTGGTTAGAGTCAACACTCATTCAGCTCAGAAAAGCATTAAGGGCTGTGTTAGGTATATGCTTAAAATGAAGCACATGCTTCAGATCTTTCTTGAACTGAAGTCTGGGGCTTGACACCACTGTTTGCAGGATGCCCGAAATAAACTGATAGTCAGTTGTGAGCGTCTTTCAATCTTTATTGGACTGTTGAGTCCAAGCACCCACAGTTGTGCCATTATAGCAGTGAAGAGGTGGAGTGCCTTTTTGCTGTTGATGCCAAACTCTCAGCAAGGCTAAGGACCTTTTCCAAGGTGTTTTCCAAGAAGGACCAATGAAGGAAAACATGACTACACTGACCAAACTTTAAAGTTGCTGAGTGCTTCAAAGGGATGCCTTCTGCATATGCTTAATAGGAAATGCAAGTATTACACAGCTCTCAGATATCATCAGCATTCTGCAGGATAAAGTCCCTGCTATGCACACTGTAATTGCAGTACTGCTTGATACACATAATTTTAAAGTGATTGTGTGGTAAGCAGACTACAGTTGCAGGTAAATAACACCTTTATATCCAGTCTAGCTAAGGTTATGACAGGTTTAAAAGCATTACAGTTTTAACTTAATATGCTACCACTTTAAAATCCATACTGTAGCTGTAAAAATGCTGCAAAAATGACCATTTTATGGATACAAATTAGGGTATATTTTCCTGATGCTTACCTGAAAGCAGCTGCATTATGATGGTTCATTTTTATTTAGAATTGCACTTCTACAGATGCTTTCTGGGACTTAAGTACTTGCTTCCATATGTCAGTTTATAAAAGCAAGCACTCCCTAGCCCAGCTGTAGCCTTGTATTATGTTCACTAGTTGCTTTTACTAGTAATATTGGGCTAGAATCTAAACCAGAAAGCCTGGTGAAATTAGCTACTGCAATGTGCAAACTATCCACAGGATGGAGACTGCTATGCCATATCAGTGAACTATGATGTTCCACAAAGAAGCACTTCCAAGGGGAAACCGCCACACTGTTCTATGTATGAAATGTTGCATTTTCAACAATACAATGTCATTCCACTTGTCACCACTTTCAGCACTCATCTTTTAAATTAATTTAGAACTTTGAAAGGTGCCAGATAAGCTGACCTTCAACATTGTTGAACAAACAATCAAACATCAAACATCAAACATCCAGCAAACATCAAACTCCAGGGATTGCTGTAGAAGCACCATGTCTTAGCCTTGAAGCAAGGCATCTAATTCTAGAGTTTGCCAAAGTTTGTTCACTTTCTGGCTTCGTATGTTCTGTATCCTGCTTCACAGGCACTAGTAAATGGTGAGGCTTGTTTAATGCAGAAATTTTGGTTTTAAGAAGGAAACCAGGCCTGTAGTATGAAATTCCATGGGAGTTGATTTTTGTTGCCCAAGGGTCTACACACATCCATCCACCCATCCATGCACCCATCCATCCATGCATTCAATGTAAACCCAGCTTTTTTGCACATTAATACTACTGCTACAGAGAAGAGCCCTCAGCTGATTGTCATCAAGCTAAAGGCAGGCAACCACTGCAATTTTCCTATGCCAATTAAAAATGCATCTGTCGATACCCTGCCCTGGTCACTGTTTCAGCTTCTACTGCCCAATTGCCATGGGAACCCTGTTGCCCGGTGTTTGTGAGCAAACGGGTATGCTCTCTTACAAAGAACATGCAAATGAAGCCTTGTGGTCCTGCTGGGAACAGGAGGCTGTGAGTGGAGCCTGGGGAAGCCATTACAGAGATATGGAAGAAACAGGCTGTATGTGGGGCTACACAGATAAGATGCAAGCCACAGGCTGGGAAAGGCACAAGAAATAATGTCACCAAGATGACCACTCAGTCAATTCATACCAGGTTTATGCATTACTCATTTGTACCATGAAGAGGGAAGGCTGAATGGATTGGCCACATTTTTGCAATGCATATCAGCTGCAACGAGGTCTTACTATAGCAGCACTGGGGCCTGTGGTACTGAGGGTACGACAGAGGGCTTTGGGGCTCCAGAGCCATGCCGTAGGGTGCTGCAGGAGCTGACCAAAGGACAGGACAGGAACTAGCTGGAACAGGGAGTAGTCTCTCTTCCTGCTAAATGCTGGTGGCTGTATTTGGAAAGGCTCCAGCACTCTTGGAGAGGACATCAAATCCAACCCCAGCATTTGCAGGCGTTGTATTACATAACCCCATCCCCATTTTTTTCAATTTCTGGCTTTAAGTAGTTGATTACTCTGAATTCATGCAGTAAAAAGCACAGCAACCAATTGCACAGCCTTGGAAAACAGACTTCCTCATTTACGTTCAGTGTTCCCAGGTTCCCACGATTCCCACAGAGTGACATTGCAGTAATGTGTCACAGTGCTTTGTATATTGTCTGAGGACTAGTGATGCTTTTTCTGCCAACAGGATAAAAGTAATCTTTTTACTTTGTGAGCCCAATGAACCTGAATGACTAACCCATGGGTTTCAGCCCTGATCCTGCCCAATGCCCTGTCTGGCTTGACTGCTGCATCTCTCTAGGGCCCTGCTGATCTCAGACCTTTTGCAATTCAGGGTAGTAGTCTTGAAAGCAGCAACACAGTTCAGCATATGCTTACATTAACTGTCATGCGACAAGTATATAATCAGTCTCTTTAATGCAACTGGTCTTAGTTTGCCAAACTGGAATCAAGCTATACCTTTTGATCTATTTGTTCAGCCCCTCCTAAAAAAGCAACCTGTCTACTTGCAGGATTAGAGCATTTCGGGGTAGTTTTTGCTACTTATGTTTTGGTCTTCTGACTTGTTTCCCCATCTCAGGGTGATATAATTGCAAAGAAATGTTCTCTGCAAAAATTATCATGTCTTACTGCTAAAACTGAAAACCTCTCCTTTCTTGGTGAACATCTGCTCTTTCCCCCTCATAAAATGCTGGCAAACGTTTCTCTCAGCACAAGAAAAAATCAATAATAGTTATTTTCATTTCTTCCATGCCCTGGCCTTGCAGACAAAGTCAATGTCTCCTCTTAAAATACCATCAGTCCTGCCATGTCCGTTTGCAGAAAAGCAATATATTATTTTAACAGTCATAACAAGCCATACCACACCAGCACACGAGGTTACTGAATTATGAAATAAGGCAGATTATAAAACAATAGCTAAAGATGTGTCCTTTAATTTTCACTTTTAAACCTGCTTTAGTTCACCTCTATTCAAAAGGGGCTTACATCTGAAGTTCTTAATTAATTCTATCAGTGATCTTCTCAGAAAACTGAAACAATGTCTAGAACAACATTTACTACTCCATAAATTCTCTCTTCAGTTGTGCAACATCAGTTCAATATTGTGTGTCAGCTTTGTGTTGCTGGAGATAAAATTCCTCTCATTAGTCTCTATGAAACCACAAGCAGTATGGAGATGAAGAAAGGCCAATTACTCAGAGTTTCACATAACGCAAGAACCAGAAGATAACAAATAAAATTTGTAAACAGCAGGTTCATAACAAACAAAAGGATGTACCCCATCACATAATGTACAGTTGCTTGTGGAACTCATTGCCACAAGATATTCCCAGCCCCCAAGGCTTACCTGGGATCAAACACAAAGATACCATCTCTGGCCCAGGAAGCACCTGAGCTGCTGAGTGCTGGAAGCTAAGAGAGTACATAAGGGAAATATTAATATATGCTTAACCTGTTTTCATACTATTCAGCAGGCAGTGGTTACTCACAGTGACAGGATCCTGGACTAGAGGGGCCTTTGCAGAAGCTATTCCTATGTTCCTATGTAGAATGGCCACACATTGCAATAAGCAGTTCTTATCAAACTTCTCAGCAATGCTTATGGAAGGCTAGAAATGATTCTGTCAAAGGGTGGAATGAAGGAGAGATACCACATGGAATTAAAGGAAGTGAGTGACCTAATGTATCCTACAGTTCGGCATCTTCCAAAGACCTTTTTAAACGCTAAGTTGAAAGGATATAGCAACTGTATCCACTGTTGTTGTGTTTTACACAATACAATATCATACTGGATCAGCCAAATACACAGGATAATTAAGAAATTGTAGTAGTTACTGCATTACAGAGCACTAACTCTTCCAAGAAAGGAAGATGAAGTGCCCTGGAGGTAAGATCAGATGAGTGCTATCAAGAAGGTGACATGATTCACATCTCTGATTAAGAGAAATGTCCCTTATCAGAGGGACAGAAGGAAAGTTAACCAAGTAGAAATCTGCAGCACTGAAAAGTAACACATTACAGCTTTTTGGTGTCCCAAGATGAAGTGTGCATGAATGAAAAGAAGTCTATTCCTTTAAAATATAATTTCTTTTACTTTAAAATGAGAAGAATTTCTAATGTTAAACAATAAATGATAATCTAAGTGAAAAGAAAGGTATACTGTGGTAAAGACAACTTGAACAGTGTATTTCAGTTAATTCAGTGGACATCTAGATTTGTTTCTGAAGATGGGAATTCAGGACCTTGGTGAAAAAGCAGGGAGATGCAATTACTGTAAGCCAGTGAAGACATGGCTTGTTGAACCAGATGGCCTCTCCTTTCTAAAACACCTTCTGTTCTCCTAATTTGCCGTATGAAGTTATGCTGTAGCATACAGTTACTGATCATTCTAGCAGCACAACATGCAACTCACAATATTAAGCTCATGTAAAGTCCTGTGTTTGGCTTTACAAAAAGTAGTCACTATATCACTTGTACCCTATCACTATTTCCACACCTGAGTGTCTGCTGGTTCTACCAGTGGATGAAAAGAATTATCAGGTACCAGCAGGCAAGCAACTGGAACTCATGATAAAATCCTCATGGGCTCTGGGATGATCATCTAATGTGTCCAAGTCAACAGCAAAACAATTTTGCGATGCAATATTAATGAGCTGCAGCTACTGCCTTTCTGATTTTCAAAGCAAACAGTTTACAAAATATCAGATTCCATTTTTATATTAATCCCAAATAGTCTGGGCTACTAGGGCCAAGAAGGTTTTAAAAATAACCTTTAATATGCATTGGAAAACTGACCTCTGCAAGTCTGTACCATAGCTGAAATCCTAACTTCTGTTTGCTTTTTTAAACAGGGGGGTTGAGGTGTAATGTGATGAGATGCTAGCTGAACTGCACAGTCAATATCAACAAGTAGCAGCCACTCCAGGGCAGACTCTGAAAGCCAAGTATCAAACCACATAAGCCAGTTTGTGTTCACTAGGAAATCTCTACTCCTGATGTCAAGTCTGAAAGCTATTTCTCAAGTACTAGAGATCACAATCTTTTCCCATATTTATTTTACTGAAACCCACATTTTTTTCAAATCTACTGTAGGTTAACATAGCATATCTGGCTCTACTGGTCATGTCAAATTACATCACAGGAGAAGAGGGGAGTAACGGAGCTTGGTTTGTAGCTTTACTTCTCCCTTGTGAGTCACAAAAGTGTTTCTATGATGTACACTGCATGGGAGTACCACAATTTTTAGTAGAAATGTCTCAGATGTTCCAGTTCTTTATATTTAATTAGATAGCCTCTCCCTCTTTCCCTGGATTGTTAATTTATCAAATGGCTTACAAATACTGCCACATGTGAGGCAACAAAATGAGTAGTCTTTAGTTTCACAAATCCAAAGAATATGGGCAAACCTACTGAGTTCCCACGTCTTTCCCACAAGTGAAAGAGGTTGTTTTGAACCATCAGTGCAAAAGGGAAATAAGTAAGTCAACCATTTTATATTAGCTATTTTGGCTTGTTCACAGACTACCTGTATGATGCTGGGCAAGCCATGTCAGATCAAATCTGTCAACTAGTGACTGCCTGAAGAGAGTTCAGAGATGTACTCTCTCCAGCCAGAAGCATCAAGAAGGCAGAGCACGGTTTCATGAATTCAAAGGAAGACTAATAATCTTAGTATCTGTCGTGGTTTCGGTTTCAGCCCAGCCGGTAACAAAGCACCACGAAGCCGCTCACTCATCCCCCACCCCCGCCCCTGGCCACGTTGGGATGAGGAGAAAATCCAAAGGCAGGCTCGTGGGTCGAGACAAGGACTGGGAGGGATCACTCCCCACTTATGGTCACGGGCAAAAGACAGGCTCAACTTGGGGAAGAAACAAAATCCATTTAATTTACTACAAATCAAATCAAAAACAAGGATATCAGGAAGAAAAACCAAACCCCAGAACACCTTCCCCCCCACCCCTCCCGCCTTCCCGGCTCAGCTCCATTCCTGGTTCTTTCTACCTCCTCCCCCCGGCGGCGCAGGGGAACAGGGGATGGGGGTTGAGTCAGCTCGCCACACCTTGTCTCTGCCGCTCCTTTCCTCAGGGGGAAGATTCCTCATTCGTCCTCTGCTCCACCATGGGGTCCCTCCCACGGGAG
>VYZV01007173.1:29190-97608 GCA_013401275.1 Pandion haliaetus | reverse complement strand
TGCCGCTCCTTTCCTCAGGGGGAAGATTCCTCATTCGTCCTCTGCTCCACCATGGGGTCCCTCCCACGGGAGACAGTCCTTCATCAGCTTCTCCAACGTGGTTCCTTTCCACGGGCTGCAGTTCCTCACAAACTTCCCTGGCGCGGGTCCTTTCCGCGGGCTGCTCTCCAGTCACACACTGCTCCAGCGCGGTTTTTACCATGGAGTTACCGCCATCTTCGGGAGCCTCCACTCCACCACTCACCCCCATGGGCTGCAGGGGACAGCCTGCCATCTCACCATGGGCTGCAGGGCCATCAGCCTCCTCAGGTGCCCCTCCTCCCCCTCCTTCTTCACTGATCTTGGTACCTGCAGAGGGGTTCCTCTCACATTCCAACCCCCCACACACTGCTGGTTCCCCTTCTTAAATCTGTTCTCCCAGAAGCGCTACCACCGTCACTGACTGGGTCGGCCTCGGCCAGAGGCAGGTCCGACTTGGAGCTGGGGGAGCTTCCAGCAGCTTCTTAAAGGAGCCACCTCTGCAGCCCCCTCCCCTGCTACCAAGAAAACCCCGTGCCACACAAACCCATAACACCCTCTTACTTACTCCATTCCCCTTATGGATGGACTGAAGCCTGGGAAGACTCTCTCAGCCCTAATCTTGCATGTGCCTCTCAGTTATTTCAGTAAATACTCAGTAACAGTAACAGCTTCCTGCTTAAGGTGACCTATGGTCAAAACACTGCCAAGTTAGGAGAAGCTTCAACCCTTGTCTGCTTCAGAGAAAGGAATGCAATATTCAGAATGAACACTGCTGAAAAGAACACAATATTCAGAATAAGATTAATAAATGTCATTTCACCTCTCCAGCATGTAGGACACAAAAACTGTAGTGTCCTTGCTCATTTTTTCTCCTCTGCAAGAAGGGTAGGGAATAAAATAAGAGTAAGGCAGAACTGGCACCTTCTCTAAGAGAACACAGAGCCAGCTTTCCACTGCCCTGCAGGACCCCCATGGGGCCCTACTGGCAGGAGACAAGGCAACTTCCACTGGCTCCTGGGGGATTTCACAGGTTGTGAGCTGCTGTCAGAAAGCCTTGATGGAATTGTACTTTTCAGCTGTCACCACCAGAAATAGGGCTTTCCCCTGAGTTAGGGAGCACACCTCTCACGGTGAGGCCCTAGGTGAAACTCAGGCAGGGGTCTGGGGAATGAACCACAGCATGCAGACTGACCCCAAATTTCTAGGGGTCTTGGGATTATGTCTGCCACTAAAGGGAGCTGTTTCTTCCAAAATAGTTAATAGATTTGCATTCTGTCTTGCAGCAGAAGTACAGCTTTTGGTTATTCTTCATTTGCACCAGGAATTTCTTCTGCAGGCTAACGGTACTTTATCATTACTATCCCTGTCCTTATTCTCCGAGAAGCGCAAGTTGAAATACACAACTGGCAAGTTCAGCATCCGTAAATATCTTTATTATTTCTGTCCAAGGCTTGCATTCTGTGATCATGCTTTAGCACTAAGGGTGGAAGTAAACTCTCTGAGGCCATGCCATGCAAGTCGCTCATGATGCTCTCAGCTGGAGGGCATGGGAAGAACTACCACACACTTTCTGCTGATTATTAGCACTGGGATGGATGCCAATCACAACAACGTATTTGCCACAAATTCGTCTCCAGAATAATTAGTTTTAACATGATAAAATAATGGAAAAATCTTATCATTAATATTGTCAAGAATGTTAATATTTAAATATATTTAAAATTTAATATTTGATGTTAATATTATAAAATACTATCACTGTTAATTACGAGAATAATAGGTATTATGTATGCAAAGAAAGAGAAAAATGCGGTAACTTAAATGAAAGGTAGAGCTGCGTCTGAAAGCATGAGCTGGGATGCAGGTTCTGGAATTCAACCTTTTTGTACTGTTCTGAAGAAATGGATAATATTTTTATATTGTGCAACAGTGTCCAGAAGCAGTCCATGTGGAATTGAGCCCTAGATCATTTTGTTCTGTATTGCCAATACAAAGAAGGGAGAAGAATTAGCTCTGTAAAGGAAGAGATGGCTGTATTTAGTCTAAGGACTGGTTGATAGAAGAATCACAGTAACTTTTGACTATCATGTTAATACCTTGTGATTCAGAAGTATCAGAAGCAGCCAAGAAGGAAGATGGGATAAACAGAGTAAGACTCAACAAGGCAGCAGAAAAGTTTGCCTTTTACTTCTTCTGGACTGAGAACATCTCCCTTTAAACTTCTCTTTCCCAAGAAATCCAACCTGATTTATACAAACTCCCTAGGCTACTTAAAGTCGCCTTATTAGTCTATTCAATAAAATCACAGTGGTCAAAAAAAGAACTTCTGTTCTTTGTAAGAATTACTGATGTTTTGAAATGCCTTTGATTCTGTATCAGGCAAAAGTACTGGATGTTTTCATGAAATGAAATGTTTGGAACAGTTTTGAGCAAGAAATTTTGAAATTAAAAATGTTGATGTTTTCCAGCAACGCAAAACAGCCAGATACTCCCAAAAAAATTCAGTTTGAATGGAAACTTAAAACTAAATGTACTCAAATAATTAAAAATAAAATGTGACTGATACTCAGTTTAGGTCACACATTCTACAGCATGTTCTTTGATACTGTGCATCCTCTAAATTGGTTCTGAAGTGAAGCAAAAACCTACAGAGGTCTGTTAAGAAAAATCTCAGCAGTGTCTGCTGCTGGAAGGCCAGGAGGTGGTAGGGTACATTATGCTTTTGGAAGGCAGCTTCCTGCAGACAGTGGCTCCTTCTTGAGTATAAGGGAGCCCAATATCCAGGGGATTCCCAGTATGTTTCAGGCCCTGGGCAGTTTGGCACGGTGAGAGGTTGGCAGGGGCATGACGAGCAGCTCAATACAATACCACTAGTCTCTAAATTATTTCCAGAGGAATTCTTCCCCTGCTCAAAACTGCTCCATGTACAACTCCGATACTCAAGATCTGCACAGAGGGAAAGCATGTTTTACAGAGATGCACAGGAAAAAGCAAACAAAGCTTCACACAAGATCAATAAACCATGTCCTAAAACAACTGGATCCCAAATGAAGCACTAAAACATACTACAGGGAACAAACACATATTGGGAAGGGAATGGATTCTCTTACAGCCTAAACAAAAACAAGCAACAACAAAATGATTAATTAATAGGCAAAACTTCCTGAAATTTCTCTAGGCAGATTATTTCCATGGAAAGTGAAATGATGGGAGAAAGTGATCAGCTGTTGTTAAAAAGAAAATCAAAATCTGAAATAGCACTGGTCAATGTCCTATTAAGATACTTAGAATGCTTTCCTTTTAGAGATTAAATATTTTAGCACGTCTATATCACAACAGAATTAATCCCTCTAACAATCTCCGACTGTCACATTGCATTGTTACTCAGAAACACTGCAAAGCCTTTACAGCTCCTGTACAGCTGCATAAAATACATGCAGCTCTGACTGAAATATTGTCAACCAGGACAAAATATTGCAACCTTCTAACAGAACAGAGAAATCTGAAGAAAAAAAACCAGACTAGGCCAAGAAATGAAGAAAAGCACCACGTCCAACAGAAACTGGGTGCTCTGCAGGAGGGGGCAGCATGTCGCTCAGCATCACAACTGGAATCTAGCAGAGCCTTGTCATCTGTTCCTATGAAAATGCACCCTGGTCTATAAGCTGCATCTTTTCTAAAAGTCACGTCCTGCCATGTGCTACAAGCTAAGTGGCAGCAGAGAAGATACCATATCTTCACCTGAGTTAAGTTCCCCTTCTCCTTTCCCTCTCTGCAGTTTTCCAGCTGAATGTCACTATGATATCTGACTGAGTATCAAATGCACAAATTTCAGAATATGTAATTTTTGTCCCTGTTCCTGCCCAACAGGAAATTAGGGCCTTCCCTATTTCTGGAGCATTTAGCTTGCAGGGTGTGAATGATGCCAGACAGCTCATCTGTAAGAGAACAGGTATGTGTCCAGTGTGGTACCCTCCTTGCTGCCCCAGCCAGGGGCAGCTGCCCTTCAGCTCCTGCCTGCTATAGCCAAATGCCTGTGACTCCATCTTCCCTTGTCTGCCGTGCAGCCAGGGCACCCCTACCACAGCCTGCCTTTGCGAGCACTCCCTGCCATGGCAGCCCTGGCCATACATATTAATTGGCACATTTAATGACTTTCTCTTGCTCTCCCTCCTGTCTCCTCCTAAGCTGCTGTCTGGGAGCAGAGGAGCCTGGCTGCCATGGAAACCGAGCCTCCAAACGCCCTGAACCTGCTGTACCAACCTTTGGAGAAGATTCCAGTGGTGAAGCTCAAAAAAGGGGATGCTCGAGGGGGCGTAAAGGTGGAGGAGTGGGAAGGGGTAATGCTGACCACAGCAGGAATGGGTCTGAGCTGTTCCGCCAAGGCACTGCACAAGCTGAGTGTATACCATGCATAAATAAGCAGACATTCAGGGGGAAAACAGATTAACCCTCTATTACCTACACTTTTCTTCAAAATGTTTCAAATGGTTCTCAACCCCCTCCCTCCCACCCACTTACAGTTTGGATCAAATAGCCCTAGTGCATGCACAGGCCATGTCATCAGAGGGGTTTTGACAAGCCCAGATGTGACTCACACATCTGAAGGATTGTTTGTAGCCACAAAAAGCGCTGGTTATGGTGAGCGAAAGTTTCAAGCAGGCCTCAGGCCCTCCACAGCACAAGCTGGCAGAGAAAAAAACCCTGCCTAGGCAATAAGGCTGTGATCCCGTGCCCAGCCTTTCAGTCCTGCCTCCCTTTCCCAGGCTAGTTGCAGGACTGCAGTCGCATGGAAACACAGCCTTTGTGGCGCCGTCTGTGTGCGCTGATGCCTTTTCTAGGCAGGCACCTAATTCAACTCCAGCTTTGTGTCCAAAAACATTCTGGACCCCGCTTCAGGCCATGTGGCAATGGGAACAGCACTTTTGTCCTCAGTTCTGCCTCCTGAGGATTTCTGGGCATATAATGGGGCTAAGATGAGTGTACACTTAAATCTGAGTTAGCACCCAAATTTCAGCTTTCAAAGGACACCTTCACTTGCACCCAGTCTCCTTGTAAGCTGTCAGGCAAGCAATGGAGAATCTCCTTGGGTGTCTTTTTTCCTAAGGAAAGTTCACCATGATACGGTTTATTCATGTAGGGAGCCCTCAGAAGGTCAATAAAACTGGCGTTCTTCCAAAAATACACAAACAAACAAACAAAACAAGGAAGAAAAAACCCCCACTGTTCTTTAGTGGAACATTCAGAAAATTTTAGACTGGGTCAGCACTTTTCTGAAGACTAGATGGAGCTGATTATGTCCCAGGCAGACCCTCTCATGCAAGGGATGTAACAAAAGTTTCAACTCTCATTCTCTGTCCCAACTGCTTGAACAACCAGCTTAATGCTGGGAATTTACTTCAGATACAAGTCAGAATGCGCCGTGCCATGAAGCGGTGCAGGGTTTTGGAGCTGAAGTACCCAAGACACCCAACAAAGGCCCTGCTTGGTATTCCTGTGAGGCAGGGGGATCTACCGCAGCGCAGGCTGGGGAGCACAGTGAGACAGGCCTCAGGCATGATAACTAAGGACAGCCTAACCTGCTTCCCACAGGGATACTTCCTCTTTAGCTAAGACCAGCAAAAGACTTCTGCCTGGATCTTTTTTCTTTTAGGGACTTTTATGTTGTCTTGCACCTGTGTTGCCATTAAGGAGACAGAATTCTGACTGACTTGGAAAAGAAGACAACTACCCCGTTATAAATTTCAAAACACTAGGTCTGTCACACGAGTTGCTACTACAGCGCAAATTGGTGCCTAAAAGATGAAGTGCAGAAGGAGTGTTTGCAAGTCACTTTCAAGAATGCCTAACCTAAGAGAGGAAACTGTTTTACAGGGTTTGCAGCATTTGTGTAAGCCTCCCCTCGCACAGAACTGAGAGTGATTTTATTAAATAAGAAATAATGTTTGAAACAGAAAATATTAGAGTATTACCAGAAGGGAAAAAGATTTTTTTTCAAGCAAATAGAGAAGTTGGTTGTTAATGTTACCAGGACCAAATGGCATTCACCTGAGTCTGAAGGTATGCAGGTGGGAAACTGCGGGTGTATGACTATCATTAAAAAGAGTAACTGTGCCAGAGAGCTGATGCATGGATGAAAACCACCCATCTGTATCTTTCTGAGCAGAATGGGAAACAAAAGCTTCTGTAGAAAAGGGTCCCACTCTACCAGCCTAATGGTGGCCCACAAAGGAGTCAGGATACATGTGAGCAAAGGTGATCCACCGGTCAAAGCATATGTGGATTTTCAAAACATCTTCAACAAGGCTCTATATCAAAGGTTATTAAAAAAAACCTAAGCAACATTTAGGAAAGGCCTTTTTATGGACTGAAGGCTGGTTAAAGCACAAGAAGCAACAAGTAGGGCTTCAAGGTCACTTCTCAGGATAGAGAGGAGGCAGTAATGGAATCCCCAGAGGGTCAGTGTCATCATGAACACCTTCATCAACGGTCTGTAGGCGGGAGGGCACTGTCAATTAGTCAAAGTGTGGGAGTGATACTAAGTTCTTGGAGAGGCTTTTTTTGAGAAGGATCTTACAAAACAGAGAGAGCGGGCAGCTGGTGCCGTTAACTATATGCATGATAAATAGGTGTAATAACCTAGTAACCTATGTGTACACCCAGCACTGGTCACTACAACTCAGGAGGGAGATTTTGGAGCCATCTCTAACACCAACAGCTCAGTGAGCAGCAGCTGCCGGAAAAACTCAAGACACTGAGCATCACCTGCACAGGTACTAATAACACGGCACAGGGCATAATTCTGCCACTTTAGACAGCGGTGGGCCCCCCACATGCCTTTAGTGCTGTGTGCAGTTCTGTCTCCACAGCTCAAGGAGGTTGTAATGTGATTGGAGAAGCACAGAAAGGGAGAACTAAAATGCTTAAGTTGAGGCTTACAAAATCATTAAAGTGATGGATTATTAGCAAAGTCTGAAATATTGTAACATGAGGATAGTCAATGAAATTAGTAGGAGATAAGTTCAGAACAGATAAAAGTAAATATTTTTTTACATAACGGGTATTGAACTTCTGGAACTTGCCACAGTTATGAGGATAGACAGTATTAGTAGGTGCAAACAAGGATTAGACAAGTTCATGAACAACTGGTTCATAAACAGTAATGGGAACTGGCAGGAATGTCCCCTAACACCCCTTATCCACAGATTATAGATTCTGGAACAGTATAAGAAAATGCCCACAAAAAATGGCCAGAGATAGGGCAGATAGCTTACAAGTAAATGTGATTTACACTTAAGAACAGGCTCAGTCATTTCTTAGAAAGGGGGGACAGTCACATACATATTAAGCTTGCTCAGGCAGGTCAGGACAGCCAGGACAGTATCTGGCATGTCAGAGAGAATTAGGCCAGAATGGAGAGTCCCATGTATCTATGAGATGACTAATTTTGAAGATGGGCCCTGTTTGCACCTCACTTTATTGCTAATTGTCATGTACCATATGCATTTCATATCAAGAAGACTGGGTTAAATCTTCCATTTGGTAGGGAAATGGAAAATCTCCCTTGCATGTTGAATTAAAATGTAATAAAATGTTAGAAGATCTTTGGCTTTTTACAAGAAGTCCTTGGGAGCTGGGTTTCTGAGCAGGCAAACATGCTTATGGGTAGTGGTTAAAGGCAGAAGCATTTGTGAATGCACTTCATCAGTGCAACTGATCACATGTTTACATCTGTATCATTTCTGTGTAAATATTTTTATATCACATATGTATCACCTTTTTTTTGTTCTGGAGTGAGAGATTCCAGTGCCACTAGCAATCTAAATGTGCATTGTAGAAAACATCTTTAATTACAGGATCTAATAATGTTTTTCCACAGAACCTCTGTTTAATTCTGTACATTTCCTAGACTGTGCTCAGCCAATGAGGGAGCTGTTAAATATTTCTTCTTCATCTCATCCCTCAGTGTGTGGTCACCCGCCTAATTGTTCCACATCCAACTTTATGCAAACATAACAGTTCCCCACAATGTGTCAGCAACCGGATTTGATCATGGAAGGTTCAAATTGCAGCAGAGACACCTGTTTCCTTATCTACCAGACTAACTACGCTGCCTCTGAACTGCTATACTAAAAGTATGTAGAATGGGTCAGCACTGGGACCCAGCACTAGGAGAAGGATATGCTGCCTTCGTAGGAATACAATGGGAGAGATGTGGCGGGAGGGAACATAGCCCGTGTTTCTCCAGATACTGATGTGGGTGCCAAGCCCTTCTCACCTGTGCGCTGGAGTGGCTTGGGCAGTCACGCAAGCCCAACCTTAAGCAATGCAGTGGAGAAGTCTATGAGGACATTTTATGTTGGGAAGTGTTTAGCAACCCACTCCCAGGAAAACAACAATGCAGAGATTTGGGTTTGCACACACGCCTACTGTTTCATGCACATGAAAGAACCAATTTTATCATTAACACATCAAAACCTATCGAAGCCAAATGAGTATCCATGTCTTTTAATTTCAGGACCTCAGTCTGACACACTGGAAACTGTTTTTTTCTACAGAGCAGAATAAAGTGTTGAGGTGAAGGGCTGGAAATTGCAAGTTATGAGTTGAATGCCAGAAGAATTCTGGAAGGAAAAGTCAACTTTTTGTTTTGTTTGTGTTTCATGGGGGTGGGAGATTTGCCATTCAGAGGGTAGTAATCTCAAAATAGCTGCCTGATAATAACTATAATTTAACCTGCCTGTCCCCAGAAGTCTCCAGACTCCTTTTAAATTCTGAGCAGTTCCTCTGTAAAAGGCAGAGGATTACCCTATATAATTAAAATTACAGCTGCAGAGAGATACTCTCTGGGATTTCAGTGTGGAGCAAAAGCTCCACTGCCACCCTGGGACTTGTGTTTCCTGTTACTCAAGGCTCCCAATGCTTGCAATGAAGAACAAGACCAGAACAATGCACCCAGATACCTGCTGGAAATCAAGCAACTGATCTTGATGCTCTTCAGCCTGGTCCCAGCCTCAGCAACAGAAGAAAGGATGAACCGTTATGTGAACTTTAAGGCAACTTCCATTGGTCCCTTTCTAACAGAATACTTTTTTTTCTAGGTCTTGTAGGGAAAGGTGGAGTGAGACAAAAATACCGTTCACCTTTTGAGAATAACAGGTATAGGTTTGCTTTATTACATCTTTTGCTATTATATCTGACAGGAAAATTAGCCTTTGTCCATTTCCCCATCTCCGCCATACAAGACTGAGGAAGACTGACTGCCATATGGGTGTCCTGTTTGTTGTATCAGTGTTGGACTGCTGCTCCCTTCATCATCATACTGGAGATCTCCAACACTCGAACAAACCTGCAGAACTTGAAAACTCTAGACAGTGGCTAAGGTTGTAATGGCTTCATGCTCTCTGTGAAAGAAGTTTGGAGCAGGGCATGTAATATGCAATAATGAATGTGATGAATCTGCTATACATTAAAACTCCAGTGAGAACCTGGCATAATCCAGCATGGAAGCGCCTACACTCTTACCACTTTGCATGCAAAGCTGTAGGTTTTTGACCTAAGGGGTAACTTCCACCTCACTGAACCAGCAATGCTCGTAATAAAACTTGTCACAGATAGAAGCCACTCATGTTTTTCAGTTCGGCACAGGCTGAAAAGAGAAATTCAAATTCTCACCCTTCTTGAAAAAAATTAAAACCTGAAGAAAATAGAAGGGAGATCCAGATGGAGCAGAGTAAGAACTACTTACATGTTTTCATCCTTTAAAATCTTCTTCTGACTTTACCTAATAACAAATGGAGAACACTGGGAAACAACAAGGTCAAAGCAGTATTTGCTCTGCCTATGGTCAAATAGAAGCATCTATAAAAGTAGAACCCAACCTGCCTAGAATGTGGAGGGTTAAAGTCTAATTAAATGTAATCAAAGTCAAGGGAGGAGAAACTGCATGCAGAATCAAAGAACAGATTTTCCCAAACTCAAAGGACACAAAGTGTCAGGCCCAATTTTCTGTTGCATGTATGGTTTTGTAAGCAGTGAGAGAAGTTAAGTTACAAGTAAGAGTTGCAGAACTACTGGCAAGTATTTTCTTAGAAATATTTTCTCTTCAAAACTTTTTCCTTGCCATGAAAAAATCAGCCACTTTAAGCTGTCTTTTAGAAATGCTAGTAACTCTACTTTGAATATTCTGTGCAAACTAAAGATGGGGTGAACTGATCCAGACAAAATTAAGTATCTGTGCTTCAAACTGCTACTAATGTTGATACTCTGCTGAACCAAATACTTCTGACAAAATCAGTAGTTTTGGTTCTTTATGTGCTTCAAGGTACCAGCTAAGAATCGTGAGAAGCACACTGAGTCCTCTGGTCCTCTTGTATCCTACCACGTTGTTTGCCGACATCACATCATTCCCTTCATAAATTGCACTGTACCACCTTAAAATGAGATGGTTTTCTTTCCAGTTCACAGGCTGTCCAAGAACCTCATTCCTCTGTCAGTTAGAAACCTTTTTCTAGTCTTTCTTAAATTCTGTCATGGTCAGCTTGTACTCATTTGTCCTTAGGCAAACACGATCCTTTAGTTTAAATAGTATTTTTACTCCCCTGATGTTTATTTACTCTTCTGATGCACTCTATAGCATAGTTCTTTTAGACACTCCTTCAACAAAGACTAGAATGCCCTGGTACTGTACTTCGGTTTGGAGAAGTATTCTGTCTTCCCCGCAACCAGGAAAAAAAATGCTTGTTTTTCAGCTGGATTGTTTAATCAATACAGTTTGCTCCGTGGCTGCCCCAGGTGCAGAAACACCTGTGCTGGTGCAGAAAAGCAGATGATGCAGGAATTAGGTGTTGAGACTAGCAGGAGAGCAGGACCTTGTCTTTGGGCAGCAGGGCTGGCTTATGCTGCTTAAAGAGCCGACTGAACTCTTTGTCTCCCATAATAAAACAAGATGTCCATGTGCCACAGTTTGGTGATCTCTTCTCTAGGCCTGTTTCAGGTTTAGCCTTCATATTCTCAGTCCCATTAGCCACTTTGCCCATATCTTCATATTCACCGCTGTCCTTTCAAGACCTGATGTTAAAATTTAATTTTGCTTCCAGGCCAAACTAACTCTCTTTCCTACATCATCATGTCTGTAGCGGCAATACTTTCCTCCTCATTCAGTCAAGGGACCTTCTCTTGTTTATTGTAATATTCTTTTCAAAGTCAATCTCAAATGCTTTTTGGCACTCTTTCACTCTTCACCCTTTGTCCATTAGCCGTTCCCTCTTGCATGTTTTTGCTTACTCCCAGTGTCCTTTATGAGGTGAAATCACAGGTAGTTCTGCAACTTATTGCTCCCCATCTCTTCCAGTGAGGCAGGGACACAATTCCCAACTACTTTATGCACCTTTATTTAAAGACAATCCACATTCCCCCAATACTTAAGCTGATCCTAACAACTAGTTCCCTCCATTTCTCATAGTTGACCCTCTGAAACAGCAGGACAGTAAGAAAACAGGTACTCCCAAAATTTTGAGGTCACAGTTATTCCAAAGCCAGGAGTTCTTGAGGATCTCAAGCAGTTTTTAAATCCATCACTACCCCCATGACCTTTACTTACAATAGGAAATTATTCTACTACAGATGCAGAGTAATTGCCTACTCTATGTATACTTGAAGGCTAAACAGATCCAGATCTATTCCTTTTTTGTTTTCTGTTCTTGCTGCCTTTTACCTTAAAGAAATCTTTATTAAGACAATGTAAAATACTGCCAGATTAAAAGGAATAACTAGGAAAGAAGCATTTATTTTTCTGATTGTGTTAATTAACATAATGCTGTTTTCCATATCCCTAATGACATGCCTGAGAACATACAAACACAAGCTACCTTTAAAGCAGTTAGCTTGGACTCTGTGACTAGCACAGGCAGTGTACGCCCCAGAAAAGGAGCATTCATCCTGCTTCTGAATAGCTTTGCAGTCTGCATCAAGCTTGTGTCACAGTTTTAGAGCTAGCAGTTCCTGCAGACTAGACATACCTTCAGTCTCACATTGTACAGTGGAGCTGTACAAGACTCTCTGTGAAACTCCTTTGTATTTCCCAGTTTATGCCATTTTAGCTGTGCCTAAAGCTGTATTTGAAGGGCTTCTTACTGCATGTAGTAGAGCATAGTCTTCAGCTTCCTCCTTTTCTATTTAGTGTTTTATTCTACTAAATAAAGCTGACCAGGACAGAAAACAAGAAGGTTAATATTGCATAATACGTAGGCATATACAAGCTGGCTCAGCTCCAAACCCACCATTAGTTCCTCTCCCAACTACCATGGAAACATTTGTTGGTCAAAACTGTGTGTTCCTCCAAGCATGACTGATGTAAAACAATCACAACTGTGTGTGTCTATGCAAACAGGTAGGAGTTGTGTAAGATGGATCTTTTGATCACTTCCAACAGAATTCCCTGCTGCAGAAAATGGCAATATTGGGCCTGTGCATCTTAAACAATATATAAGCTTTATTTGTAGATTCAAGTAGTATCTATCAGCTTTCTGCTGAGGGGCACATTCCACTCACTGTGTATTGGCATTGAGCTTCATTTTAACATGGTTATGCTTTTCCCACACAAGTACTCAATACTAGATTCTTTCTGGCATGAGAGACCAGTCCTAGAATATGTGTGGATACTCAAGGAGCATGGAAAAGTCTCTTGACTGGAAACTGCAAAATTCCCTTTTTCATTGGTCCTTTCAATGTAGAAGACAAGACAAGACGTGCTGCCAAAATTATGACATGAAATATTCAGCTCTATTTTGATCTCTCTTTTTTCTCTGTGTCTTGTTTTGCTAAAGATGATTTAAAACTCTGCTTGCTGAAATCTAAAAAACAAACAGCTCATGCATATGACAGGCTGCCAAGAATGCAGGACCCTGCCCTTTGCTTAGCTCACAAGCAAGAAAAATCTCCTACAAGGATACTGCCAGCCAGCTATGCTGCACTAAATCTCACTATCAGAAAATAACATTGGCAGCATAATCAGCTGCAAAAGGACTGCATGCAGAGCAGTAACTTGCAAAGAGCCAGCCTATCAGTTAGCCTTTCAAAGTGACTTGGTGGTGACAGGCATCTGGTAAATCAATCTGGAAAGAATCTATGTCCTCCAGATAACATCACATTTTTATTTTGTGGGATTCGGTTGAGGCAGTGTGAGGAAGGTAGATGACATACACATTAGGACAAATGATTTGGAATCATCATGTCTGTCATTCATGTTGCCTCTTTTTTTTTTCCCCTTTATATTTATACTGGCAGTGAATCAATTGCATCACTGATGTGTTATCAGAGAATATCTGGCAATATACTTAATTAACAGTTCTTTATCTTCCTAAAATTCTAAAACCAAAAAAAGTAAAAGAAAATTAAAGAAAAAGAGAAAGAAAATGAGAGTAATTTCTTTGCCCTGATAAGGTTTCTCCCCTTCTGTGCACATCATTATATCCAGATTTATAGACACATAATCTTGCAGGTCATAAAATAATTTGAAGAACTCCCTTCACACACACACCTTGGAATGGATTAAACGATGTTATAAAATAATCTCCTAAGGGAGACTGAGACTGCATCACATTTTACCTACCAGTTGAAAAAAGCCCCAACTTACATTTCCAGCAAAGCATTTGTTTGCTTCATGGTGTGACATGCAAGGATTGGATCACAGGCTGATGTGATTTTTTTTTCACCCTTTAGATGCAGCAGTGAACACAGAAGTGAAAACAGACGTAAAACCATTAAAAATTTGCGGTTGATAAGGATAAATGTAAAAATCCCATCCCCAGTGTCATCAATGTCAGTTTGCTCATTGGTCTAGAAGCTAGGCAAGTTTTCATTCTTAGAATATGTACCAGTGTCTTTCTGTCTTCTATAAAAATTGTATAGGCTACAAAACTAACAGCTTAGATCATATTCATTTTCAAAAGCAGCCGGAAAAAAACAGTATTTTGTGCTTTAAAGTATCACAGTCTCATGGTTCCTTTATCTCTAAATGGCTTTTAATCTATTTTATATTCACTATGTACTCTTTTATTACAAAGGCTCATTATTTTTTGTACGTGTAGATTTGCAGCCTTTTAAGGTGTTATCAAAAGTCTCACACTATAGCTCTTTCTTAAAGTCCTGGCTTCTAAGCCTGTGATTATGTGAATAATTGAAATGACATTCATTTAAAAATATTCACTTCCAGGACTCACAGTTGTGGAGAAAAGCTTGAACACAGCTATATGGAACAGAGGATTGAAGCAGGGTTTGATGAGCCCCAGGTATCATGGGTGACTATCATTTAAGCTTCCTTCAAAGTGTATCCATCTCTACCTTGAAAGTAGTTGGGCTTCTTTGTGCTCTGCATTGCTCCTGCTGAAAGGGCTTTTCCAGACTTATACTTACAAAATTCTCACTTACACTCTCAATCATGCCAGTGCATACGCATTTGTTTCTGAGACAGTAACGACCTTTTTCTTGAATGGCTCGTTAGCCTCCTGACTATACATGTCTTGCCCCATTATATTTCTTGTTCACAATTCTTGCCCTTAGCAAAAGGGCCCCTGAAGAAAAAGACACTTTCCAGAATCCAGCATTTGTTTGCTTTTTTAATGTAAGAATTTAAGCTGTTCTTCTGAGTTGGTGGGTAGGGAAGTGATTAAACTAATGATTTTTTCTAATAGTTAGAGCTAGCAATGTTGTAGCATTCCTGGTGTGGAAAAGTGGCAGCACATGTATTTTCTGTAATGTTGCTCTTATCTACATCAGCAAGGATACAGATTCTCAAAAATTCTTGCTGATCATTCATTAGTTGCTTCTCTAACCTGGGGCCTACCACATCACTGTTCTTCATGACTCCACTCTGAATAAGGTGGTTTAAGCAAACTCCTCAGAAGTAAAATTAATCTCAAAAAGCATTCTGATTTCATATGCTTTGCTACCTATTTGGATCAGTTTCAACCACTTTTGCAGAGTTCCTGCATATGGGAATGTAGCTCCGTGAACAAAACCAAACTCAGTCCTTCCTCTTTTCCTTGTCACAAAGGAAAAATATGCCACAGAAAATCGAAAGCATGATTATTCCAGGTCAAATCAAGAGTTAAAATACAATTTAAAAGCTAACTACATTTAAGTAGCAAAGAGAGAAGATGTAACTTGAGCAAAGTTATGCTTCCATAGGCTTTAAACTAAGGCTCAGTGTGTTAAACTTTTGAGCCACATAAATATATGTTAGAGAACAGCTTGAAAACAGACAAGGTAACTTTTGTGTCCCATCGGAGAACAACACAAAGATATAAGACTAAATAAGGGAATACTTTCGAAACTTCACTTGCATCTCTTCTCAGGGTTGGTACCTTTATCTGAGCATTTCAATGGGTCTGACTCTGCTCAAATCAAAGACATGAGACATCACTATTGCAGTATCAAGGCCTGGATGAGAAGAACGGGAGAAAAGAGGTAGGAACTGGTTGTATACCAAATTTTATTCAAGCCCTTCAAATCCTCAAGGGCTGGACAGCAGCTTTGCAAGGGTACTGTTAAGGGACACATATATAGTAGCTTCTGAAAGTAAATTCAAGGGTATTAAGCTAGGTATGTTTCTTGAAAGCATTTCAGTTCACTGGGAAGAATGAAATTACTTCCCGATGATGTGGCTTTTCTTCTGTGGATTTGTTTACATGCCTGATGGAGACAGAAGCATTTGAGTCACCACGATCTTTCCTAAATTTTTTTATCTGTCCTTGACATCAGATGCATATTCCCTCACTCACCTTAAATCAGGCCTTCAGCTCTTCCTAAAGTTAGGCCACAGCTAGAAGCTTGACAGAATTTTTTAAGTGTTTGGGCTCCATTTTATGTAAGACTAGATTAATGCAAAGCCAAGTTACCTCTGCAGTCTAATTACAAAGTTCCTGAGCCTGCAAGATGCAAAATCACCTCAGTTCTGGGAGCCTCACCTTTTGGGAAGCTTAGAGACCTGCTCCTGACAACTTGTCAAAAACTTAAGTACTGTTCATGATTTCTGATATTGAAAAGGCTTCACAAAGGCATATGCATTACAACTACATAGGTAACCTAAAGCATGTCCATGCTCTCTGTCACTGATGCCAACAGGCTCGGATTGACCCAAGTCCTCGTTAAGGACTTCCCTTCCTGTCCATATTGGAGTGGACACATGCAAGCTGCCTGGCTGGCCCTGTGCTTCATCAGACAGCCAAAGGACCCCCAGAGCAGTGAAGCCTAAATGACCTGCAATATCACACACTGCTTCCCTTGTTCCCCATTTCCATTCACCATCAGTAGCTCTTTGGTACGCATGCACCGATCATGACAGCCAGATTTGTAAGCTCTGCTCTGTTGCTAGCTGATGCTGTCCTCTCATCCTCTCGATCCATCCCGTTACACATAGCACTTCATAGTCTTAATTGTCTAGTTCTTCCTTTCTGTGCTTCCTGAGTTCCATGAGCCAAAAAAGTGCCCATTGTTCTTTGGGCCCAGGAAAAAAAAATGCATATTTAGGAAAACAGCCTAGCAACTGCTTTCCTTACTGCAAGGAAAGAGGCCATTTGCATAAGAAAACCTTCCAGCTGGAAGCCTGCAAAGACTCTGCTGGGAGCTGATTCTGTGACCAGTCCTCAAAGGAGAACTCCCATTTAGTCCTGCTCCCTTTGGGTGGCCTTTCTGTGCTTTTGCCACCATCAGTGGGGGCAGCGACGTGGTCGCACAAGTGCATCAGTGCTCTGCAGCAGCCAGGAGCTGCCACTCCAGTTTCTGACTGTGCTCACAGAGATCTTTTTCTCATTTTGTTCCCACATCATCTTTTCCTCACGCTGTGTGCATCACACATCACAAAGTCAACAGCTTCAGCTGCTAACCTTTGGAGTTCTGTCATTTGCTTTGCAGATTTCCTGCCAAAAGTGACAATCTGTACCACTACAGTACAGTATCTCTCTCTCCAGCTATTTACACATGGTTCCTCCCCACAATTACCAAACAGCATTAACGATCTGCACAAAGACCTGGCCCAGGAAGAAAAACTACAGAAATCACTTAATCATTTCTCTTGCTGTTATATGCCTGGTCTCTAGAAAATGTTGCCTGTAAAGTTTTCACCTTCTGGAGCCCTGGACAAAACACTGCCTCTAATATAGTCAACAGAAAAAGCCTCCACCAATACTCCAACTACAATATAGCAAATGCTGAACAGGATTGGGATTAAGGACATGGCCCTCATGCCCTAAAGGTCTAAACAGTGGTCAAGTCATTTCAGCACCTGCAAAAATGGCTTTTTAGGGCTATACGGCTACTTAATGGAATGAGCCAATTTTGATCAGAGTTCTGCAAAGCTCTCCAAATTGCGGTTCGTAAAGCTAATTTCAATGTGTGAATCATTGCTTTCCTGCAATTTATATCCATATGTGTGGTTATTTTTGAGAATGATTCAGTTTTTGTATATATAATTTTAAAAGGACTTTTTAAGTTAATGAACATCTGTGCTAAGAGCCCCTCAGCAGAAAAGCTTATGTCAGCCACTGGTGATGCTGACTGTGTAAACTTCCTGCTATTCTATACGCGTGCATATGGATCCTAAGGATCTTACCGACTGCATACAGCAGGAGTAAACTCGCTGAAAACCACACCATTAAAATGCTTTAAAAATGGGGTGGGAAACCCAAAATTTCCACCCAGTTGAAAACTGTAATATCTGTTTTATAATGAAAATGCGACCAAACAGTAAAGTCTCAAAGCTTTTAACAGAAGCAAACAAAGGGAAAATTTCCATTTGAAAATTTCCAAACACTTTGATTAAGTTTTTGATTGACAGACATTCAGAGCTTTCAGCTATAGTGTGGTTCAACAGGATTTCTGCATTTTCTGGCATATGTTTCTAGGTGTTGCTTCCTGGCTGAACTTATGTTGTCAAGATTAACCTATTTCATGACATCCTGCATGAGAACCACAGTGGTGTAAATCTAGTGGGGGTGGATTCACAAAGGAATAATTAAGACACCCAGATTCAATGGGTAATCAAGTAACTGTTCACAGAAGCAAGGTCACTCTGCTCTAGTTTGTCTTTTAATCAGCTCCATTTTTCAACCTAGTCATTATGTTTTTCTGTTTCTGCCCTCTCTACACTCTTTGATCTCACAAACTGAAGAAGAATGTGCTCCAGAAGCTGTGGAGCTGGCTTCCCACTTGCCCATTTCATGTGAGAGGGGGCTTTAATCTAGCAAAACAAAGTATGTCACAACCTCCCAGCTAAAAATCTCATTTTTTGTATTACCATCTTGTCATTAACCCTGCAAGATAAGAGTTTAGTAAGAACACACTGTTAAACAGAGCACACTATGCATGCTGGAGATCTGATGTTTCTTCTCCTAGTGCTAACATGGAAGACCTTCTTGGACTCCCCTCTTAGGATCTGTGTCAGTGAAAACACATGGAAACAGAATGTAAGAAAGACCAATGACCCTGGTGTGAAGATGATGAGAAAACTTCACTTGGGAAGCAATTACATCTGTAGCCATGCTAAAAGAGATGGAACTGTACTTGATTAAGACAAAGCTGAATCTGGCCTCTCTGTGTAGAACTGAGCAGGTTAGAAAACTGCAATTCTAGACAAAACACCAGCAGTCAGGTATGTGTAAGTAAGAGCTGGGGAAAGAGCATGCTTCCTGCACACAACAGAATACACTCTGGCATGGGCAAGTAGTAACACACATCAAGCCATGCTGCTAAACCTTTAGCATCAGGATAAAGCTTTGTTCTGCTGCATACAAGTTTCTAAATGCTGACACGGTGGTGACCTTTAGGAAGCTCCTAAAGCCCCTCTAAAATCATTGGGCCTAA
Organism: Pandion haliaetus; assembly: GCA_013401275.1. Taxonomy (NCBI): domain Eukaryota; kingdom Metazoa; phylum Chordata; class Aves; order Accipitriformes; family Pandionidae; genus Pandion; species Pandion haliaetus. The sequence goes on along the minus strand of VYZV01007173.1, from coordinate 78,726 downwards.
TTCTGCTTGGAGTTATGCTACTTTAAATTCAGAGTTACTACGCTGACTTCAAGGCACCTAGTTCAGATTTACATCTCTCTAGCTGGCCCATTATTTCCTGTATTGCGTCCAGTTGCATGAAATCATCTGTGCACGTCCTCCAGGGCTGCTGGAACCCTCTGTCCTCCCCAGCACTACACATGATGCAATGAGCCTCTGACGGAGGAGGAGAGCCGAGAAGTCCATGTAGGGAAGCAGATAATTTCCTTTTGAGCAATGGATGCAAAAATAGCAGCTAATAAAAAGCATTCAAACTGTGCCTTCAAACTGTGACAATTCAATACACACACCTACGAGGATGCCTTGACAAGCTGCTTGACTTCTCAGTAACTCTTTCTTGCTTTCTTTAGTGCAGCCTCCTCCAAACTCCCACACACAGGTATTCATCTCTGTAGTTACAGCTGAGACCTGCAGGTGTTTGCTGCTATTGCCCTTTCAGAATAGACAGACACTTGTTCCTCACTGTAAACATTTGTATCGTGGTGCTCGCCTGGCTAGTTACAGCCCAAATAATGATAAACCAGCCTTTTCTTTTTTTAGCCCCTTGCTGTCATGCATTAATTCTCTTTGCAAATAGGCATTTCATACTGGAAATAGCTTAAGCGAGATCGCTCTTTGGTGATTATTTTACTAGCACTATCTTTTAGCAAATGTTTCATATAGGGAGTCACCAGAAAAGTGTATTATGCAGTTGCCAGAAATATAGCACTCTACAGTATTAGGCTCACACATGAAGGAAGGACTATGCCTAGCAGGCAAGATGCTCTTTGCCATTTCATTACTCTAATACTAATGTTATATTACTGTCTTCAAACTGCTACTCTGACTTAGCTAAGCAACAGTGGAGATCGGGATTGGGACTGTTTGCTGAGGTCTGTAATACTCCCAAGTGTCAAAACTGTTTCTCAAAAGGGTTTTTGACCTTTTTGTGTAGAAAGAAGATCTGAAAGCTGGGTATTTTTAAAATTGGCCTGGAATAGCAAATTGTGTAATCCCTAGTTTTTCTGGAAGTCTTCCTGGGAGGCTAAGAAGTATAATAACTTCTCACATCTTAACTGAAAGCGCATGGGAACTCTATGTTTTAAAAAGACATCCTTTCCCAAAATACGCACTTAATGTTAACATTAAATAGAACTGATCAAGAAACAAAACATTAAGACACAAAGCCACAAAAATCCAGGAAACTTCCTTACAAACCTTTCTCACTTCCTCAGCTGTTTACTTTTTGGTACCATGAGTCTGTTTCTTTAGTTCTTTACTCACCACCAAATTAGACAAGACCTGAATTTTGATTTTTTAAAAAAGCAGCCCCCAAAGAAGCTAAAAATAAGAGAGAGACAACAGTCTTTCTCCACCACTAGAGGTACAAAATGTGCCAGTATGAACTGCAAAGTCATTCACTGAGTGAATGAAACAAAAAAACTTCAGAAAAAGGGGATGTTCTTCATTTGGAAAGAGTGGAAGATGAGAGTGGCCCAGGGCACTGTTTGACAATACAGTGACTGTGTGCCAATGACACAGGCTATGCAAGTCTAGGATGTACTGTGCAGCACGTTTTCATTAGAGGCTGGGAAGTATCTCTGATCCAAGAATGGGCAAAATCTCATTTGGAAAATACTGCTCACAGTCCTAGTGATGTCTGTACCAGAAAGAGACATGGAAACTGCTGTTTCACACACTGGAAGTCATGGGAGAAAGCTACTATGAGGAGAAGAAAAATGAAGAACCTTTTCTCTTGACAGTGTGCCTTCTTTAACCCTCCAAAACAGTCTGGGAGGTGACAGGAGTACTTTTTCAAATACACCTGAGAGGTAAAGACTAGGAAGGGAAAAGAATAATGTGATCAAATAGGTGTACACTGGTCTTGTTGCTGATGAAAAAGAAAATTCGCAGCCATTAGGACAGTGAGGTTCAGAAGCAGCCTTCCAGGGAAAGCCCTGGCAGCAGGATCCTACTTATTTGCAACATCCACTTTGATGGAAGGGGCTGTGTGACAGGACAGGAGTGATCCAGGAGTTAGAAATTCAAGCTTCAGAGACACAAGACTGCTGCTATCCAATTTTGTGGTATACCTGAGAGACATTTGAGGAGAAGCCTGTCAGTGTTTTGCAGGCTGCTCCGTATTTATTTATTTAACTAAAGTCTTTCTTCAGGACTTGCATTGGTCACCTGCATTTTTGTTTCCCCTCTTGCTGAGTGATCTGGCTCTGAGTCAACTTCAGTTCCCACACTGCTCTGAGGCACTGAGGACAGGCGACAGGGCCCGATGTACTCTGAGGGGCATCACCATACCCCAGTAATGCCACAGGCAGTAATGCCACAGGCTGGTGCAGCTGGCTTGTGCACTTACAGTGTTACACAGTTTGCCAGCTTGGAAGGTAATTCTCACCGAGACAGACTGATGGGGATTGTTGTCACCCCCTGTTGTGTGTCTGGTGTGACTGACTTCCTAAGATCTCTCAGGAATTTTTGCCAAACATAACTTCTCTTTAGGACTTAGGACACTGCTGATACCCTTGATACCTCCTCCCTTTTCCACTGGCAGACTGAAATTTTTATGGGGTTTGGTGCACTATATAGAAGGGACTAAAGTGCTAATGAATATTTGGGTTTTCTATTTGGCTTGAGGAGGTCTGAGATTGTTGTAGGTCCTCCTATCCTTAACACCTACTGCGTGGCTTCCTCCAAGAGTGGAAGGCTTGGGTTCAGTAACCTATGTTGCTTCCTTCAATCCTACATGCTATGCTCTCTTTAAATCGCAACACATGGTGCAAAATATGCAGAAAATTTTAAGCGAAACCGTGTCACTGGACTTTATACTGAAACGCAATTTCTTGGGTTCTTCTGCTCCATCTGTACCAGGAGTGGAGGAAAATAATTTGTGACTTATGAACATCTCTCTCCCTTCAGGGCAAGTTGGACCTAAAGGTACATGGAAACCTCACTAACAGCCCCAGTCTTTTGACAGATCCTTACGCGGTTTGTACAAGCAGAGGAAAGGAAGGAGTCCTTATTTCCTCCACTGTTTCTTGCGCTGTTGCATAAAGGCAAGTAAGTTATACAATAGCTAAATAGAGATTACACAACTGAGCTCCATAAATCTAAATCAGAAACAGTCTCTATCCTGCACTGGACAAACATAAAAGTGTGGAAGGGTGAAGTTCTGGTCCTAATGAAGTTAATGGCAAAGCTTTTGCTTACTCTGGTGAGATCACAGTTTAATCCAAAATCTTGGCTCAAGCCTGCAGTTGGCTGACCAGGCTGGATATTTAAAGCATATCCCTGTTAACTTTTTCCAAGTACTAGGATAAGACAATCTTCCTTTTTTTTTTTTTTTTTTTTAAGCTTTTTGCTTATTATAAAGAAATGCAGAAAAGTATTTTAAGACCAAGGACTAAGCAACCACTTGCAAACCTGAACTGGAAGCCTAAAAGGGGCCTGATATACTATCTCTGTGTGCAAGAACAACTATTAGCTAAGTAGTTCTTCCCATGCTTCAGTGTCAATACTTTAAGCCACTGAAAGCTGCTGCTGAGTAAACTACCTGGGTATCAGAGGGAAAGATGGGAAACCCTGACCTGGAGCGGTTGGGAGTCCAAACAAAAAAAACCAGACATCAACAAAACAAATAAAAGCCCCTAATGAACCTGAGACCTAAACTCTGCAAGTAAACAACTTTGTGAAATGATCCACTGTGCTACAAGGACTGCAGTGCAGCAGAATGTCTCTGGAGCTCTTTGGCACATGGACCAAACTAATTACTTGACAGTTGTTTTAGTTTGGCCTGGGGTGGACAGCAGTGCTGGGTAAGAAAAGCCACTGCAGTTTCTTCATGTCCCCCGGCTCATCTGGTCTGACTATTGAAAACTATTGCTGTTACACTGAATGCTAGCATGTACACCAGGGCTCCCCGCACGCACAAGATTCCTGCCTGATGAAAAAGAAAGGAAGAAAGAACACAGGAGAAAAAGGAAAGCTTGTGCAGTCAGAGCCACGCATCACATGTATTCCCAGCCCAAGGGTTATTTCTCTCCCCCTCTTCCCTGAAGCATCTCTTAACAACTGAGCTGATTCAATGCAGAATGTCATTAACAACCTAACAGGGAAAAAGGACTGGGGATCATCCTTATCTTACAGAAGCAAGCTATAAATAATCATCTTGGGCAAATCTAACAACCTGACAGGGTGGTAGGATCCCCAAAAAACAATTCCAGTGTATTAATAAAAACAAATGCTGAACCATTTCTTGCAGAACTTTTCGGAGCTGTGTAAATCCTTCCAACAAGCATGAGAAAAAGCTGTCAAGGTTGGGGAAGAACTGCTTCTACGTATGTGATTAAGCCTGAGCAGTTAAAAAGACTTAGCCTGCTATAAACAATTAGGTATGGTAGGTCGGTGCCATCCCAGTGTCATCGCTGACAGTTTCATTGCTTAGGCCTGCCATGGATATAATTCTTCAGGCAACTGTGTGGAAAGTCATCATAGCCGTGACTGTTTCATGACCAGCTTTTGACCAGCCCACACATAGCCCAAGCAGGGCAGGCCAAAACCTCACAGGCTCTACTGCAACTTCCAACTTTTATCGCTGTGAAATATGGTGGCACGGCAGGCTGTGGGTCTGTCCCTCCTCTGCACCAGCTAGAAGCCAGCTGGAACATGAGGAGCCGGAGAAATGGTCCTTCTTGTTTTTCTCATTGTGCAGAACAAGTAACCACCTAACTTTAAGTTTCATACCCATCCATCATACTGCAATCTGACACCATCAACTTGGATGGAGTCATGCTACTTTACATCTTCATTCATCCTCTCTGACACTTTTCTATGTCCTTCTCCTTTCATTCACACTTGTTCAGTAACACCTCCCTACATTTACCTTTCCTGCCTCATTTGTTCCCTCTCTCACATCCATGATTTCACCCTCTTGACACTACTCTCTCTTTCTTCTCCTTTGTTACATCCTGGACGCCACAGATCCTCCCTTGGCCACAAAAAAAGTGATGAAGAGGGAGAGAAGAAGGAAAGATGAGAGTGATGCTGTATATGAGGCAGTGAGAAACGCAGTGTACCCCTTGTATAAGGTCTTTTGAGAGGTACCCAAGGATTATCCAAGTTACCCAGAATTCCTTTGGTGAACCCCTGCTTTCTCCAGGTCATGGGTCTTGTTCTAAATTTGTGCTTCACTGGGTAGAAGCTTTGCTTGAGTGCTCATGTGTAAGTCTCAAGGATTAAACCCAGAGGTACATGAGCAGGTAAGATGATGTCAGAGTCCATACACTATCACATGCCTGTGCCAGGCCTCAGTCCTCCCCAGGAAGCCCATATGATTACTTAACCTCCATCCCTTTTTGCAGGTATTTTCTCTGCAACAGAGAGTTACTAATTTTTTCCAAAAATAAGCAGAGCATTTATTGTTCAAAAATGCTGCCTCTAACTGTCAAGGCCTTTGCAAACACTTACTGTTAAGCATGGACATTCATTCCTAAGTATAATGACGAACATAGTAAACAAATCCAGTCTCACTGAAGTACAGAACAGAGATGCACCTCCAGTCCCGACAAGTATTGCTCATACTTCAGATAAAAAATCAAGAAACCCTGGCCTTTGGTGCTCATTGCTGTCCTCGCAAACACAAATAGATGCAGTGATTACTGTTCTGTGTATTTTCCAAGTTCTGAAGTGCAGTCATGCTTGTTTTACACTGACCAAATAGCTTGAAGTGCCAAGTTTCCAAAGTAACAAAATATAAGAGGAGTCTGGCTCATATGTTTACTAAATACTAGGTTGGCCTTTGGAAGAAAAGACAGAGAACAGAGAAGACTGTTACTTCTCAGATGTTAAGTGAAACGACACTCAACAATAATTCTTGCCTGTAGCTTCCTCTGCCGTGTCCAGCCTCAGCCAGACATAGAGACAATCTCTTTCCAGCCATACCACAAACACTGATGCTGAGGAGACACTCTCCTTTATGGACACACCAGCCCAAATTGGGTGGCTAAGGAAGAGGCCTTCATTTTATATATAAGGAATTCACTGGCAACAAGTGATGTGAAAGGCAGATATAGAAAATGTGCTTAAAGGTGCTGAGTGGCTTATCTTACAGGATAAACTTTAGGGTTTATAAACTAACAGCTTGGCCATGGATTGCCTTCCTCAAGCCACAAACACCTGATAGTTTCAGTTCCAATCATGAAATTGCAAACATGGTAGCAAACAGCAAATGCTGTGAACTACATGACTTGCCACATAGTACAAAGACAACATCAACAACAGTAATTAATGTACACAGTCCTGTTTATCCTAGCAACCCTAGAAGCCCTTTGCAAACTTCAGAGATAATTTTATGACAACCAAACTCAGGGAAAACAGCCTGGGCCAGAATAAACAAGGACGACGGGCTACACTTACCCAACACAAAACAACTCTTCAGCCATAAGCAGTAGGACTAAAGACCTGACTTCAAGTAGGAAAAACTTACTGACAGCCTTTTAGGTGCTGTTTATGTAACAATTTCTCACCTAGTCTCTTCCTGAGTAAAGTAACTGATCCAGTGCTGCTCTCCAGTATTTACAACTCCTCTAGTAAACTGAAACACTACACAATACCCAAAAGTTACAATTTCCATTTGTCTTAGCAATATACAAGAACATAATAGCATAACTTCAAAGTGTTGGGCCAAATTTGATTACCCACTCTTCCTTTTTATCTGCTGCTGCTTCTTCTTCACTAAAGCCAGGCAAACATGCAAAATTTCTGCCCAGAAAGACCTTTCTGTGATTTATTATTAGAATATAAAGCCAATATATATAAACAACAGGACATGCCACTCTTACTCTGATTAACTCTCTCCAAATTTACCAAAACTTTGTAACTCAAAACCAGGTTCTCTATATGCCAGCCTCTAAATTACCTGACAGACAGATGGTCAAGTGTAAAAGCAGAATCAGTCACATCAATGGGGTAAGATAACTGAACAAGACCTAGGTTATTACCAATTACAGCAGTTCACTTACCCTATAGTAGTCCGTGCTGTACACATCTCTAGACATCCCAAAATCCCCAATCTTCACCAGTAGGTTCTCACCAACCAGACAATTCCGGGTAGCAAGATCCCGATGCACAAAGTGCTGTGATGCCAGGTAAACCATACCAGCTGCAATCTGCTGGGCAATATGAAGCATCTGGGATTGGGTCAGCTCAGCAGGACGGTTGCCTTCTGCCATCAGTACTGCATCTGGTCCATGTGCCCTGCACCAAAATACAAGCTAATTAAGTGATAGGTCATTTGTAAGCTGGAGAGGTGAAAGGCATTAGTGAACCTAAAACCACACAAGTGACTTGCTCAAATATAATAACAAAAAGGCCTACAAATTCATTGGTGAAATAGGTGAAAATTTGTATCTTGGCTTTTTTCATTTACTGTTTTCTGTCACTGTATGAAAGACAGGTGGTGTGAAGAGCATTACACAACAGGTGATATATTACTCATAGAAATAAGGCACATACATTCATAGTAATACCACTCTGTCTGAAACCACCACATTTCTCCTGTTCTGTTCTGGTAATCTTTTCTGGAGAAAGGCTGGCAAATGTAGCTGTTTGGTAACTGAGGAAACCCTTATCACCCTGTAAGACTGAAAGGTAATGAAGTGGCATGCATAGCATCACTCTTCCTATGACCAGCATTCCTTGATTTCTACAGGGACACAGGCTATTGACCCTTCCATCTTTTCTTAAAGAAGAAAAAGCTAACTTCCTTCTGAGATGCGATCTGACCAATAAGGCAGCAATTTTAGATTTACACTTCTAATTTCCTATCCAAAAGCACAGCAGGAAACCTTTTTGCTTATTTTATCACCAAAGGTGACTCCTGCCTGAGATAAGAATTCTTGACAATAGGAAGAGGACACAAAACATGCACTATTTGGAACAACTGAACAGCTTCAGAAATACAAGCTTTTAAAGACCTAGGAAGTCCCTAAGATACAATAATCAACTGATGAATGAGAAACTTGTATACATTCCAGCAGAAGGAGAGCCATTTTGTATTTGGAAATCCCAGCAAAGTACTGGAACACATGTGCTTCACCCATCTTAACTGTTAGCTCGGGTATATATGTGTAACATCATAATATCTTGAAAATACAGACATAAACATTCCTACACACAACATTTTATAGTAAGCATTACTAGCTAATCCTTATCCAGTTAATGAGGTCATCTGGCAATCATTCCTCATCGATACATCTTATAATATTACGAATATCCCTTTCCATCCATTCCATTATTCTGCATTTTCAGAAGCCTTTTTTATTCCATTCCTGCATACTATTCTAAGAGACCAAGTCGCCTCTTACCTTCTCAACTTTTTTTTTTTTTTGAAAAAGACTCTAGAACTGATTTTTATTTTCTCTCAAAAGTCCTTCCTTCCTACAAAGAGGTGTTTCAGAGAATCACCTTTCTAATCAATAGAGGTGAGGTCTTAGTTCATCCCTAGGGGAAGGGCACAGGAGTTTGGAAAAGAGTTGTAAATTAATCAAAATCTGTGAGATCAAATCTGACACTACCTATTAGAAATATGATATTAAAATTGCCCCAAGGGAAGAACTTCATGAGCAAAGTGACAGATGTGAGAAAGAAACGAAGGAGGGTGTGTAGCACTGCTGGGACTGCATCTGGTACCAGCCAAAGAAGCTCTCTGCCACAGGGTGCATAAAGGCAGCCATTCAACTGGTCTGGGCTAGGTGGGAATAAACGGGAGAATATGAAATCTCCAACCAAGACTCACAGGCAAATTCCTACTGAAAAGCACTGTACCTTTTCATTGCATGGTTTTTTTTAATGACTGCTCTCAGACATGAAGCTCTGAGTTGCTAAATTATGAGAACTCTTTATCTTTCACTAGCTTCCTGGGGACATGGTCTGTATCTAATGAAACTTTTGGATTATTCTTAACACTCCATCCATCTTGCTTATCCTCTTGGTGCTGGCTGTAAATGAGGTGCTCCTCAGTATCTGCAACAGCCAGGAACATTGACAGAGCTTTCTTTGGATCCACATCAGTCTCCATGAGCCAGAACAAGCACAGGGCAGGCATGACTTTAAGGCTTTAGTCCTAGATCTGAAACAGCCTCTGGCTGCATGCAGACAGCACGGCTCATTTGGGTTAAATTTCGGATTCGTTTTTCCCCAACAGCCTTTGGTGGCGCTGCAGGGTAAGAAATACGGGCTCTTACAGCCGGCTTATAACTAACCTCTGATCTGCAGCACAAGCAGCAGCAAATGTGAGAGGAATGACAAATTGGAGCTTAGGTTTAACAGCTTGTCCCAGCGTAATCATTTTATGTTCTAAAGACAAGGGCTGATGAATAATTAAAAAAAGGGAAGACCTAAAGTAAGAAATACACTGTCTGCTAAACTACCTTTCTGTACAATAATTCAAAATCAGAGTTACAAGGTAAGAAAAGGCCAATCAGAAACAATACACTTAAATCCTCTGCCACACAATCAGTCTGGGAAAAGTAGTGTTTGCTCTGCATCCCAGTTCAGGCCCCAGTCTCCCTGCCAAACCTGGCAGCCCTGCCAATAAGGGAGGATGCAAGTTCACGTAATTCGCTTTTGCGGTGTGGCTATTTGTTCAGCAGAGATCAGAAAGACAGCAAACTCATTTCACATAGGCTATCAAAAATGCATAAATGGTGACACTAGCAGTCACTAGCCGTTTCAGTCAGATGGAAAATCTGAAGCCATTTAAAGGGACATCAGTTTTGATTGTTTTACAGCTTTGTTACAGGTATCTTTCCAAAATGGTGATACCCCTAGTTATCTTCAGCAGGAAAGATCTCAGTACATTGAAATGCCTTTGTGATATCCTTTGATGAAAATGACATAGAAGACCTTGAAAGAACAGTCCCTTATGCACACAGGTTTTTTTACGTATGAGCTAAAGCTGTCTCTTAACTGCTTATTTTTATGTCAACAAGTGCAGGCTAGTGGAAATGGCACATACACAAGGCCACTGTTCATAACTTCCTGGTTCATGAGTTACCTATTATTGTGAACCTTAGGTATTATCTATTTATTTATGACTGCTTTACTGCCAAATTTCAATTTCTGGTGCACATTCCTGAACAGCTTTATGAAATAGAGCCCTAATCCGGACTCCAGGATGAAGCATTTTCCATTGCACTGAAGTTTCCATGGCTCACAGTTTTCTTGCTTCAGAATAATTGCAGTCTTTCCAAAATACTGAGAGGAGGGAAGAGAAAAGGGGTTAGATTTCAAAAGCTCTTAGACGCCTACAGATAGCAGTAGGTGTTGAGGGGGATCTTCCCAAGTGCTACCAGAAATCCTGCAAGAAATGATTCCTACTGTAAGATTTATAACCAAACATTTCAGAATACACTGAAATATATTGGAAACAGTTATTTCCTTGGATCCCATTCCTTTGGTGCAAAGCATAAGGCTTCACTTACTGGCACTTCCAAATAGGCAAATAAACAGTAAGTCCCACATTCCAGTACAGAAGACAAGTTGCAGCGATTTGCTCTCCTAGGTGTCAGCATTTTCCAGTGGTAGTAGTTGATTTGGCATTAAGTACCAGTAACACCTATCTTCTCTGCCCACTTCTGGCTCAGCAACACAATATGTGTTTGTGGATTTACCTGAGGAATTTGTTAAGATCTCCGTGCTTCATATACTCAAAGACCATGATAAGCGGATCACCCTCGACACAGACGCCGTAGAACTTGACGATGTGCTCGTGTTGCAGGTTAGTTAGCAGCTCTGCCTCGCGGTGGAAGTCCTTGCGGGCATTGTCACTGGCATCCTTCAGTGTCTGGCAGAGAAAACAAAAATGTAAGGAAGGGGAGATGTTTGCAGAAGGTAGCAAACATGTGGGATGGCAATGTAAGTAAGGGTAAGATAAGGACACTCTACTGCAAAAAGGATGGAGGAAGTGCTTTCTTAGTAACTCTTTTAGAAATGCAGATGGGATATTTAAGTGCAATTAAATAATGGCAGTACAATTTTCAATCTCCTGCCGCACATCATGCCAAACAATGATTTTTCTTGTAAGAGGATGTAGGAATACTCATGATCTTACTGTGCCGAGTGTTTTCCAAACACAGAACAAATAAACTGATCTTATCCAAAAAATATACTAGTACACAGCTGGTTCATATCCTTTAGCATTTAACTCAGGGAAACCCTAGTATCCTGTTGGTATTTATCCTTCTCATAAGTTCCTTAAAATAAAGTTCTGCTTGCTTAAAATACTTAGCGGGAATACAGATGCATTCTTTATGTATTACTAAAGTCGCCGTTGCTGATGTTGGCCCCTATGGTGTGCTATACATTAGGTAGATTTATACAAGGGTATGTCCCTGGAACAGAACCTACAACCTGAGACTTCAGCCAGAAACCTTTGAAATTCAGTAAATCTACTCAACCAAGATTAAGCATATGTATAAATAACTGGAGGATCAATCCTAAATCAATAGACAGAGAGGAAGTAGATGCAGATCAGAATTCTGGAGAGTCAAGTTTTCTCACCCCCTTTTATTTGTAGAGCTCTAAATTCTTGCATATTTTCATTTTGAAGGAAATATATCAACACTAGATCAATAGGAGGCTTAAATGTTGTATAACGAAATAATGCTAATTTAACTGCCACACATAGGCAGTTTCAGGTCTCTTCTTAAGAACTATACTTCCTGAGCAAGGAAACACTTTCATGCACCAAAAAAAAAGCAAATTCTGACACCAATTAAATGAGGAATAATTATAATTGACAATAAACCACTACTAGGCTGTACCTTCAAAAGGTACTGTGGTTGCACTATACTAATTCAAATGATATTTTTAAAACACTAAGAGAAAGATAGCAGGTTAGCAACGTTCACAAGTTATTATTCACAGAAACTGATGTCTGAGCTCCGTACCTCTGGATTTTAACTACACCTAGACTTAATACAAAGGAAGATGAGACACAAAAGCAGTGGCATTGTTTTAATTAAAGATGCTTTTTCCTGGCCATCTAGTCACTTTATTTTCTATCCTGAATTCATATACAGAGAATGGGGCCAACCACATTCATCACAACAGACACAGAACAAGTTCATACTGTGCAATCATTCTGCCATCAAAACTGGTTTTTAGCTGCAGTAGTCATGGTTTGTTCAAGCTTTTTCTTTAACAGAGACAATTTGGTCCACTCTTCTAGTATTATACATATGCATGTGTGAAGAAGGGACTAAAAGATGACTGCTGGAGAGAACACTTGCTTTACTTGTGAAACTGCAGCCATAGGTCTTGAAAAATAAGCAGCTGCCATAATAAGGTTCAGATGGGGGGACAAGGTGCAGGGCAAACTGGATAGTCATCTACCAAGTTCAGGGGGTTTTCCCTGTGGATTTCAGGCTCTGTGGATCCTAGAGGCAATAGAGATCACTCACACCACAGATGTCCCTTCCCTGAGGGGCCCACTTATGAATTTTATGTGTCTTCAGGCCCAGAACCCTTCTTCCACAAGTTTTACCAATAATGATGCCACAAGGATATTGCATCACCAAAGCTTCAAAGCTATGATATATTAGTATACACAGCTGTATCATCTAAGGTAGATATCAAATTGGCTCCCTACTATGGTCCCCATGCAATCACATCTGAACCAAGCAAGGACTGAAATTGAATACTGCGTCTGGGTTCTCAGATGATGCTTTAACATGATACAGGCACCAACCCACAGTCCAATCTACGCTATATAATGAAATCACTGGGAACAATTCTGTTGTCACTTGAGTTTCCTCTGGTGGTTTCATGTGTAAAGCAATTGGACTGTAATTCTTCTCAACAACAGAATTAGAAAAACTGTTCATATAAAATCAATTTTTAAATAATAGCAACCTGGAAAAAAATTGACAGGGAGAAGTATAGGCTGTTACTCTTTCCAGCAGGCTCTTTCCCTGGAAAGACAGTAAAAATGCTGACAGCTCTGCTGTGTGAGGATGGCATATTGTATATTTCAGAAGACACTTTTTATCTCACAGAAAAAGCAAAATTATCGTATGACAGAGCAGTTGCCATGGCAATTACACATTTTCTGTCAAACAGCAAAATGCAGAAAGGTCTAAAACCCAGGTAAAACTCACGCAGGGTTTCTATTACCGAGGGGCAACTTGAATTTCTGTCACCAACCGTTACAAAACCCCCTTTTCATTATTTCATGGAGCACACAGAATAGGCACAATGCATGAGAGATAGCTGACAAAATCAGGCAAGGAGGAGACTGGAAAGTGAAAAAATTAGTAAGTACATTGAATTTACATAGAAATGACATTGACTAATGCATTTAGCTTGTTCTCAGTGCAACAGAAAAAATAAAACCAAAGTAAAACTGTAAGCGCACAAAGAGAGAAAAAGACATACTCAATATTATTATCATTACTGACAAGTACGCCGAAGCTCTGCATACAAAGCATTCTCACCTGTCTATAGGAGTTTTCCCCAGCAGGAACTGAGATACAACCACATGTTCTTTCCAACCACTCAGGCCAGCAGCTGAGGAGGGACATGCTCCCTTGGGCAACACAGGGACCCCCTCACTGTTACAGGAGCTCCACATCTGCCGAGTTCATCCTTGTGACAGTCGGACCACAACCCCATGCTTATTCTCCTCCACAGAGTCCTTGCCCAGGTATCCATGTACCATCTGATCTCTGCAGACCTGTGCTCTGTAGCGAGTGCAAACTGCCAGCTCCTTAGTCCACCCTGACACCACAGAGCTTCATTCACAGGTGGGTCAGAGCAAGAGCAGGGGGTATGTGGCCCTCACCAACATCAGTATGACTTGGTAATGAAACTCTCATGACAGCTGTCCTTTATATTGTTTCAGCCTTCCCCTAAGAAATCCTTGCCCCTTCTCCCCATCACCGTACAAAAGCTGAGTGCTGTATTTCCTCAAGAAAGAAAGGGTGATTTTGACTGTTCTCTGAACTGAAGACCCGAAGAGTTGGAAACCTTTGGTATTCCTCCGCAGGTGCCATGGAAATGTTCTTCACCTCACAGACATAGCAGTCTGCTAGCTGAGCACAACCATGGAGCAGCACAGGGTGAATCCCCCTCCAGCCTCCCAGGGGAGCCAGAGGCAGCTGCTAACCTGTGCCCTGACAGTCATCCTCACCTCCAGCTCCAGCCAGATTAAACTAGTGCAAGACTATATGTGGGGATCCAACCCTATGAAGTGACAGTACCTATCTGGGCCTGAACTACTGTGGCATGGCAAAATGGCCTGCAAGGAAATGGTAACTTTTCCTTCCTCTACCCTCTGTTCTCTAAAAGTGCCTGCAGCAAATGGTGTTCTGATGTGATGTGCAAAGTATCCCGGGGGAAGGCTAGTGCAGTGCCCATGCAAACAGCTTAACCTGTGGTTAAGCTCTCTGCTCACAGGGTTTGACCCAGAGAAAGCATTTCCAAGCACTTAGTGCTCCCCAAAAAAGCCTGATGGTTGAAACAAATTCAAACAGATTGTTTTTCTCCTCTTCCAAGGAGCAAAAGCTCAAGCACTTTGGCTTGTTTATACTAAGCCTTATTTTATGTCTTCCCAGATTTTTCTGGGCCTCCTAGCTCTTAAATAATATGCTGCAGCAATGTCAGCATTTTGGATACCAGCCAGACGAAAAGGAGAAGGATGCATATTGAGTCAGATGGGGTGATGCTCAGGGCCAGGTGTGAACTGTGCAGTTGCCCATCACCCAGCAGGAAGCGCTAGGCAATTAACCCCTCAGTTATATGGGGATCAATCCAATGGCACAGTCCACCAAAAACTTTGCTCTTTGATGGCAGCCAGAGTCACATCTTCAAGAGCCAATGCGAGAAACATAAAATGGGCATAACCTGTTCCCAGAGGTAATTCNTCCAGAAGTCTGATAGATTTGTCATCTACATCCATGGAGACGTCTCTCCCTTTAAAGGCTCAATGGACTTCCTTGTGAATTACACTGAGAAAGAGCAGCAGAGACCAAGCGTTGTGCAGCATTTAACAGCAGAAGTGCCAGGCTCCATTTGGTCAGGACTTTCAAAGGGAGCAAGTGAATGGAAAGATCTCTATTTTGCTATCAAGCAGCTCCCTGAAGTGATAGAGGAAAGACAATTTCTACTGTAGCTTCACCAAAATACAATAGAAATTCGTTCAGACCTAGTTTCGTCATCTTTTCTCTCTTGCTTTCTCCATCTATGATACATACCTTCAGGGCTTAATTTTTTCTCACCGGTCAATGTACAGAACAACTCCCAAGTATCAAAAAGCTTGTAACCGTGGCAAACTCCCAAAACCTGTTATTTTTGATGGAGCAAGAAAGCACTCTACAAGTCCATCCTCCTCTCATGTTCTCTCACTGCCAGATCCAAAACTCTATTCCTTGTTTCCAAATTCAAAAAGATGATCTACTCGATTTCTTTTACTGCATGGTTTGATCCAAAATGTACACATCGTTGCCTAATTGTGACTGGTAACATAAAATTATTTTCTGATCCCTAAGCACAGCCCCAATTCTAAATGTGTATTCCCCCTGCATTTAATGAGATACTTCAAATGCTGAACACCTTGTTCAGCTTTTGGCAGAACACTACAGATGGAGATAAGAGATTGTTGCCAGGGAGACTTTGCAGCCTCTTAAGAGTGTAGTTTCCCTGATACTGTTTTCTAGTGTACATCCATAGCTGAGGTCAGCAACCAACCTCAGCCCTTCCATCCTGGGGGCTTAGTACCGTAAAGCAGGTTTGGTGCCCAAGCTCTGAGATCAAGCTGGAAATCTTACTCCTTGGTAGATTCCCAATGTACCACATAGTCTGTGCCCTTTAGAACCAAACAAACCCCCTTTTTTTCCCCAAAAAATGCAAGAACTATTCTGTATACTTGAAACTCCCAAGGTTATGTCTGTTTTCATGTAGTTTCCTCCTCCTCTGGACTGTACTTTGGGACAGTTGACTGGAGCTGTGTAATCAAGAATCACTCCTCCAGGTCTGACATATCATGACTTCTGGATTTCCGTACAGCCAGTGTTTAACAGCACATGACAATATTATCCGCAAGTTTGTTATAACATTCCTGGCAGCTATATTAATGACAATTAGCCACAGATAATTTCAGTGGCTGACTAAAAGAATAGCACAATCCTGAAAAAGAAAGGCCTTTGACTAGCCATTATACACATAACCTATCCACTTAGCTAGTAATAAATTATTTTTTTAGACACACATATATGTATTTTTAATTACCCAGACATTATTTTTCACTAATTATATTTTAGATAGATCATAAAAGATTTTGTCCCTTTGTGACACAGCCTGTTTCCCCCCTTTTCCTTATGAAATTCAGCTCTCCTTTTATAATCCACAGCAAGATCAAATATCGCATTCTCTTAACACTCCATTAGCCTTGTGAACCCTTCCACATATATCAGAGCAGTTACATTGGGCTATAGAATAGGCAAACACGATCATTTACAAATAAAATAGCATTAGTTGCAACCATGAATTAATAATGGAAACCCTAGATTTTTTTACCTTCACTGCCACCAAGATCTTGTCCTGCTCGGGACAGAGGTTATAGCATTCTGCCAGAAAGACTTTTCCGAAGGCTCCTTCTCCCAGTTCTCTTTTGAGAACGATATTGTGGCGCTTGATGTGCTGCACAACTGTGAAAAGAAGACAAAACAGAGGTCAGAAGTGAGCTGCAAGGCCAGGATAGAACAGGGTCCATGCTTACAGGCACATGGAGATAGGGTTTACTGTAGAGTAGGGTGCATGTTGTGGAAGGAATCAAAGTGCCTATGTGTCATTCATTAGTGCTTTGTCCAAAAAGACCAAGTTAATATATTTGTATTTGGAGATTAGTGCATTTGCTGGATAAGAAGACATGGAATTAAGTGTCACCTGGGAAAAGGTCATTTATCAGTGTGTTAGGACGACTGCTGCAGAGCATACGTAACAGCCAATGCTGCTTTTTCTAAGACACGAAGATGAAGAATCAGAAAACAAACGAAACCTTTCTCACACCACTTCTATTTTTGTACCTCTAACAATAGCTGAAGTCTCTTGTCCAAAGCCAAGAAGTTTTAAAATTAATCTAATCCAAGAAAAAAAAATGTGCCCTCTTTCAACTAAATCCAACTTACTCTTTGGTTCTCTTACCACTTCTTCAACTGCTTTCCCTCTCTGTGCTACACTATAATTACAATAAGACAGAAATTTCAGTCTCACAAACATGATTTACAGTATTGCTCTGAAGTAAAAGAAATAAAAGATGGACAAAGGTGTTAGTATAGTGGACAGAGCCTTAGCTGAATTGCTGCCCAGAATCAATTGATTCAGACATTAAAGTCCTTGAGGATTTTTATTCAACTCATTTTACATTCTCCTTTCAGCACAAGCTTCCATTAAAAGATGTAATATTTAAATGAGTGTACCAAATTTTGTAGAATACATTACCAATTTGCAATGTTCAAGCTAAATAAAGCAGTTGTAAGGGCAGTTTAACTGGCCAACTCAACAGGGTTGACAGCTTTTGTTGCTGAAATTGTACGAAACAGTCAGCATCTACTGATGAATTTACCCTCAGTGCATTTAGCTGCTTTTGCAAACACTGAAATTTAACCCTACCTGGACAATGCCTATTTGCAGCTTAAATCCTAAACACAGTGAAGTAAATAGTGGTGCACAGGCATCGGTCCAGCTTCTGCAAAGGCATGAATCTCACCTCAGCTGCTTAACTGCAGGGACCAGGGCTGAACCCTGCCAATAATTTAGGATATATTCAGATGCCGACCAACCCCTGCCTCTCTGCTTGGCCACATGCCTGTTCCAAACTGGGTGACCACTGAAGCATTAACCACCTTGCCTCCATTACTAAAAGATGGAAAACTGAGTGCTGCTGGTAGCAGCAGTGGGGAAAAATAGGACAGCCTGTCCCCATTGCTGTCACCAGCATTTGGAGAAAGGACCCACAGTCTACAAGAGAAAAACACGTGTGTCCCACAACCTGAGCCTACGGTGACGTAACCTGAGTGCACTGCATATAAATGCACTCTGTATCCATGTGTGTGCATGCAAGGGGAGCCCAGTCCTGGAGCAAGCCAGGAGAGTGAGAGATGTCCCCAGGCGCTTCCATCATGAGTCTGCCAGGCAGGCAGGGCACCCAAGAAGCAGACCTCCAGCAGACCCAGCTGGCACCTGCCAGAAATCCCCAGGTCAGCATGCAAGCAAGCCCACCACGCCCTGGGAGTGGAATGAGAAAGCCAGCTTCTCCCCATGCCACACCAGACCCGCCAGAGCTTGCTCCTGTCCCTGCAGCTGGCAGCTGCAGGGGTGACATTTCCCACCCCCTCCTCTGATGTCAGGTCTCCTGGCAGAGGCCACACGTCCCATTAACAGCCAAGTACACATGAAATGAGACTGCAAGGCACCAATGTTTTCACTCTTGTCAAACTCTGGTCTAGCGTAAGACTAAGTTTTATTGTGATGATGCATTTATATGGGTATGCTTTGTTTGGCCAGCTACCTGAGCAGCTCCCCTGCAGTCAGTAGGAATTTGCTTTTTAGTTTCACTTCCTCCTCAGCACTGGCTTTTCAGGTAAAGCACAAAATGCAGTCAGGACAAGACAGGCATGAACCAAAACACACCTTTTCCCCATGGACGCAAGTTAACTGGCATTCCTCACCTCTGCTAATACTGGACACAAAGCAGACAAGCAGGGAGGACTGCTGCCCTGGCATGCTGCCTGAGCACGGGAGCATGGCCCACCTTCATGACCTGTGCTTTAAAAAATGCTTATTAATAAATGAGTACTCCCCTCCTACCCCCTGCCAAACCTGCCATTCAACCCTGCCTCTTGGGGAATTCTTATCTTTCCCTTTGCTTGACCAGTATCACCAGGAGGATGTCTCTCTTCCTCTCCTAGAGAGAGAAGTTCAACTCCACATTAGGAGTGTCACCATCTTAAAATGTCCACAAAGCCCACAGACAGGGAGTAGGGCTGAGATCCTGTCCTACTGGCATCAGCAGCAAAACTCCAGCAGAGGCAGTTTTTCACTTGCTTCTCTCCACAGCTGCCAAAGACCTGGCGATGAAGAGTCAGCTTTCTGAATTTTGCTGGGGTCCCCTCCATTTTGAACCCAGCACACCCCCAATGTTGGTGCTAGGAGTACAAAGGTTTTTTTGAAGTTCCTGGAGGACTTCACAAACAATAGAGGAAAAATAAATAAGAAACATATCAAATACTTCTCTGTAGTACACTTACAGCTGCTGCTAAATGCTCTTATATAAACCAAGCACTTGAATAAACAACCCATCCCATAGAACAAACTGTCAAAGCTGAAACACAGCAAGCTGCAGAAGAGATCTGCACAGAATATATTTGCAACTTGTCACGCTCTATCCATCCCTGTTACCCTTCTGAGCTGCACTGAGTTACTAAACAAATAAAAAAGGACAGTAAATGTGGCTACATGGGCAGAGATTAAATATAAGAACAATGTAAGTAAATCAAACACATACAATGTGACAGAAATACGAGCTAAGAAAAAAATCCGTTTAGCACACTCAGTGCCCCAGCCATAATGACACCATCTTCAGTGGGAGGAGATTTCAGCAGGAGATACACTGAAAAATTCAGGTCAAAATCTGCTTTCAGTTAGTATCAGAATAAAGCAAATTACCTCTGCTGAAGTCCAAGAGATTATCCTGGATTTACATTGAAGAAACAAAGCAGAATTTGGCCAAAGAGGTGGCATAACTGGATTACCAAAGAAGAGGTCTTGTAACATTGTCTCACCGGCAAAGATACAAAAACATTTAAAGGGCAGCTATGTATTTTCCTCCTTTTGACTCTAAACGATTATTGCCTTTGAGCTGCCATTTGTACATTTAAGAGCACATCATTGCTGGTTTAGAAGATCTTGTCTGAGTACTGTGAAAAATACGTTACATTAAGCTAAAATGTAAGTTGAGTTGAAACACTTAAGAGAAAAATGAAACATAAAATATTGAGACTGAGCAAATTAAAGAAGGGTAAATGCTGAAAAGAGGCTGTGGTGTTAAATAATAAGCACACAGCTGTGCCCATAGAAGCAGGGTGCTCCCACGGATGACTGCAGGGAATCGGCTGGCACAGGGAGCACAACTGCAGAAAAGGGCTCTCGTCTCATCTCAAGGTCTCGGAGACATCCTACCAACAGAGCTAGACTTCTAGGTATTTCACTCACTAACAAACTGCATGTCACACTGGGAATGACACATCAGAGGCTTATCCTGCAAACACTATCTGCAGGCATGTGATTGCACTCCCCAGGCAACCTACCTTTGATGATGAGGCTGAACAGAGAGGGTCACACCACGTTCTGGAGGGGGTACCAGCAAAACAGGCAACTTGGGATCACCTCACCACACTGAATTCACTGAGTTGGATGTGACTGATTCCAGCCAAGGACAGCAGGACACTCAGCAGTATAAATTATTAAAATGTTTCTGCACGTAATTAAAAAGTGAGATGCTGTGACAGAGTGAAAGTGTTTTCCCCTTGGCCACAAACAATAGGTCTGGACATTTTACCGCCACATGTGACAATTACACCACCTAAGCTGACATTCTACACAGCATGGAGCATAGTATCGCATTAAATAACTTGTGCTTGGCAGGAGACTGCCTCTAGAAAGTGGCTGTGCCAGTCTTGATTTGAAAGTCTGATCTATTCACTTGCCGTAATGTGTAATAATTTTCATTGCTAATAAAAATGCATGCATTTTTCTTTGTCTCTTAATTTTTAGCTTGTCTGGCTTGCATATCCCTCCCTTGGGTTTTAGAAGACTTACTCTGCTAGCTTGACAGCCTTTTAAGGTCTAGTATCAAATATACATAATCAACACTCTTCTTGCTCTTCTTGGTAAGGCAAAGAGTTGGAAGCCCCTCCCAGGAAAACATTTTCTCACATTCACCAGTCATTTTCATGGCTCTTCTCTGGAAAAAAATTCAACAACCTTTTAAAACAAGTTGTTTCCAGTTGTTTTTCCCAACTGGAAGCCATGTTATTGTATCACTCTCCACAAGGTTGTGATAGAAACAAAACCAGCTCCCTATACCTCTGCACATCCAAAAATCACACTAGTCCTTTTAAGGCTGGGTTTCTTAAAGAGCACAAAAATTACATAGTTATGTGGTATGCATGAGAGTGTCTCATCTTGAACACCTCACCCAGTTACAATATCACAAGTGCTCTAAGTTTCAGATGTGTTCTTATATGCCTCATGAGAACAGCAGAGCAGAGATGTATCCTTATGGAGAGGCTGCTATACAGACTCACTATTTGATGGACAGTAAGAGCCACCGCAGACAGGCTCCATCATCACTGCTCACTGAACTACCAACACTAGAAGATCCTGTTGTGTTGCATGCCCACTTAAATCATCTTCTGAGTCTGCTTTCTAGGATACTGTTCAAAATGTTGCTAGCGGTACACATGTGGAACAGTCCTGATGAAATGTGTTGTGCCAGGACTCTGAGAAGAGAATGAGGCTCTTCAAGATGCCAAGTAACCAGGCAAGGTAATACTATAAACATACTTACAGCTGCATAAGAAAAAAGCAGCCGCAGAAACACCCAGCTTGTGATGTGATGTTAGGTGCCACAGAAAGACATTTTGTGAGTTTCTTCATTTCTTCTTCCACCATTCCTCTTGCAGTTGTGAAGGCTCAAATATTTCTAAGATCTTGCTAGAAAAAACAGGTGTAAATGGCTGGGTGATTGTTCAGATAGTACACCAAATTTGTACAGCATTTGTCATTCATATAAAAGGAGGGATGGAATTTCAGAGATAATCCCGTAGCAGGAGGACACAAAATCACTACAAACAGCAGAGAGCAAGTCTAGCCTGATGGCCATCAGATTCTGCAGTAGCAGCATCTCTACAGTTCCATATGCTATTGCCAGAGCAGAAATTTTGGCACATTGAGATATCTACTCTCAAATATGGCAATAAAAGACAACAACAACCACCTATTTTTAAAAAAAACAACCCCAACTTTTTAACCTGTCAGCATTGCATGGATGCAGAAATAGGCCAGCTCAGTTCTGAGAGTGTATTTCTGATTATTTGATGTATTTATCCGATCCAACATTCATTACTTATTATTCTCTACATATCTTTGTGTAGCGCTATTGTTGTTTAATTTTTACCATACAGCAGCAACAAATTCTCATGCAAGACCAGCTGTTGTAGGCACAAACAAGCAAGCAGCATGTTTTCATATATATAGTCCACAGCTGAGATTCAACTCACATCTCTTTAACAGGAAGAAAATAAGCCAACAGAAAACCTGTTCCTCAGGTACTCTGCTCGAAATGAAAGGTGCTGCTTCAGGTTATAGAAAACTGAGTATGGGGGATCCACAGAACAAGGTCAGAAAGGCACTTGAGCCATGTCACGTTACCTGTACAAGTATGGCTTCTGAGTCACTTTGAATTTTGTTTCTTTGAAAAAGAACAGTTTAATTCAACAGTTGTAAACAGGTATCCCTGAGTGGCAATCAGTGATTTGCCAGATTTTTCACAGGCATCAGACCCCAAGTAGGCCTTGAGGAGACATTTAATGGGCAAGTTGAATAGGCATTGTTTTTCCTGGAAGACCTGGAGACATTTATGAATGGCAAACCTGTGAGCACTCACAGGAATGGCATAATTCCCAGGGATCTCCTAGCTGTCAAGAGCTACATCTGATGATAAATCCACTAAACCTGTGATGCTGCAGCTTAACAGTTGCTTCATTTACAACTTATATCCTCACAGGATCTATACTTTAAATCCCAGAGTTTCCTATTGTTTTGGCTGAGAATTAGGCTTCCCTTTGTGATACAGTGCTGGAGCTCCTGGGAGGGTGCCCAGTCCTCTCCCACCTGTCTGCAGCGGCAGGAGCACCACAGCTCTTGCCCACTGTAAACTCATTTTGCTGTAGCTGGCGTGGCTCTTCTCTGGCTGAAACTCAAGTGTTTGCTGTCTTTTGGGGTTAATATTTGATTTCTGGTGAGGCATTTTATCTTACCCTTTTGTTACGGTAATTGATTTGTTTTAGTTGGCCAGGATCCTCTCAGTTTGGCTACAGATAGGCATGTTCCCATACTTGACTAGATACTTATAATGAAATAAGAGCTACTTAATAAATTATAGTAACAATGCGATCATTGTTTTAAAAGCATGAGCCTTATGAGCTAAATTCACCCTTCAGGAAAACAATAATAAAGTCAACAGTTTTTCCAGGCATGAATTTGCCCTTGCATACAAAAACCAAGGTATACAAGGTCCTCAAGCCTTAGCAACCCGAAACTGTTTTTTATTTCAATAAATATGTATTAAATATGGATTTGATCTGTTAGATGCTAAAACAATTGGGATATATCAGAATAACTGAAAGCTAAATTTGGTGCTTTATGTTCAGAATAAATAGCAGATATTAATTGCTCTGCATTTCCCTTTCTATGCTGCTCCCAGCCTACTAACAGCTTTTTAGCACAGTATGGTAAATCAGCTTTAAGCAGAAACTGTGCTGGAATTTGGAGCAAACATTGCCTTTGCAGATGTGTATACACTTAATTTGTAAACACCAATCTCAGTGCACTTCTTCCAAACAATTAATGATTGTAAAACTTAAAGGCTATTGTGCATGTGTTGCTGTATAAAACCTCTGCTAGTATTATTTTATTGTGGCAAATCTGGTCCATCTTCCATGTTTGAGTTAACTGGAGACAATGATCTCACCACCACCCTTCTCTTAGCTCAGACCAGGAAATCCTTTCCCTTCACCATGATACTAATCTTCAGGGATCTTCTGTGCTGCAGAAAGAGAAGCGTTCAGCAAAGGATAGGGAAGTACCATGTAGCATATCTCATATAATAGGTGCTTGCAGGGGATAAGGGCTAATAAACATACTGTATTCACAGTATTAACTCTTTTCTCTCTGTTTTCAGAAACAGGCATAGTCTGAAAAGCATCCCAGGATTCCAGTATGAAAAGCAGGACCTGAAAGAAACACCATACATTCAGAGACTGAGCCATATTCAAGCTTGGCCTAAGTGTGTATAAAGGTGAAATTCAAACGAAATTGCTCTATTTTTGATGTAGGTTTCTCTGCTCTGCTTTTTCTCTTCTCGTTTTAAAAAGAAAAGGAAATAATTTTGTACCTCAATATAATGGTGGACAGAAGGGTTTTACTGGTGGCCTTTCAAAAGGAAATATGAAAAGTAAATGAAGCTTTCAAGCCTGTGAAGGAATAAATCATGTGCTTAGCTCACAGTCTCAAATTCTATCCCCTTATATAAAAGTTAAGCACATAGTTAATCTTTACCTTTTGCTGAACTATTTTACTAAAAGCTAGCATACCATTGGATCTGCCACATTAGATGGGTAGGTCTGCCCTGCTGCAGCTAATTGTGCATGGAAGGAAAAGGGAACAATAGAGAAAACATTGCAGGAGCATGAGAGAACCAGTCTTCTATATATCACTTTTAAGCATATTATTTACCCTTTTCCTAATAATTTTCATCCTGCTTCAGAGTATCTTTTACAGTTCTATCAGGGTGCAGCACACAGTGTGGCTTTCCATGAGGAAAGCTCAATCTTATGCATGCCCATATTTTGCTTTCTTTGGGCCAGCTGAGGTAAACTCCTCCCCTAGAGGAAGGTTCAGTCTCTGCCTGCTTCCTTAACTGCGAATAGTTAAGGCTTTGCCACTATGTTGTTACTTGCTCCTATGATTCCGTGCATACCACCCCCCTTCCTGGGTTTTGCCGTAAGTGGCCTTTAAACACGGAGAAAAGTTACAGGTTTGGTTATCTCCGAGGAGGACCCACAAAAAGACACATAAAGACATCGGGCATTGCAAGCAAACAAAAGAAGAAACCTTCCTCCCCTCTTTGATCAGATCCCTGTATTATTCACTGAGAAACAAAATCAACAGGAAGGAGAGAAACAAGTCTGGAGTCTTCCTGTACACTGAAAATGAAAGAACCTCTGTTTGCCCTCTGTCCTCTGGGAACACAGAAGGGGTTAGCACTAACCATTACACTGCCCCAAAGCCCCACGCGACAGGAGAGATGAGCAAAACCATCTTAAGAGGTGAATGGACCTGGAAAAGAGGCTATTCCCTTTTACAGACATTCTATCTTTCAGCATTTCTGCATCGTTCCATGGTGAGGCATTTGTTGCTCTGCTTTTGTTTCACTGACAGGCTGGCACACCTCTTTGCTAGTGCATGCCATCCACAGAGGCTTATGTCCCCATAGGGCATTTCTCCCTCGGCCCCTGTTACAGTTTTGGAGTCCCAGTGCCCTATGGGTAACAAAGGCAGTTGTAACTGGCAGCATATGCATGCAAGGTACACGCAGAAAATTCATCTATACTGCTGGGCTGTGTCAGATACCTCCACTGCAGCCACAAAGCAGTCAAAAGATTATTACGTGGTACTAGCTTCAAACAAAAGCCCTACAAGTTCTCACTCAGAGGTCATTCAAATGAAGTCAATAAGGGTTTGCAAGACTGAACCTGCTGAAGGTTTTTCAGGATCAAATCCTCAACAACTGCAAAGAAAAGATTACTTTTCTTTTGTCTTGCACATGCACTGGAAAAAAAAATCTTCCTCTGTTTCCATATGAACATAGCACATGCTTCATTTTTCAAGCTTAAAAAGATCTCCTTATCGTAGACCACAGATCGCCTCCTTTGCCGAACTGTTTTTTCTGTCCTGCATCCTCCAAAGGACTAAGACTGTAATGTATATGTTTATAAAACACAAATTATTCCGTGTGTAAAGGTCATGAGGTTTCTACAGCGTGGGTGACTTCTCATCATTCTCCAGGGTCTGACAACCTCCCCAAATCCTAGGGAAGGATACGAATGAGACTATGTCATGTCCCTTACATTGAGCTTTGCTTAAGCAAACAGTGGTGCTCCTACTTGTAACTGCTCTGTAAATTACACTAAACTATAGCCCAGCAGGATTTGAGAACACTTCAAAGCCTTTTTTAATAGCAGCAGGATAGGTGTCTATTCTAATTGTTCTGGTAGAAAACCCAACCTGCCCCATGGATACATTGAGAAAAGAAAAGCTGAGGCTTGACAATGAGAACAGCAGGACTTTCCCAGATCATTTCTCTTGCAGAAATGTCGTATTTTCTCTTCTCCCCTCTTGGATTGGCATGTTATTTTCACGTAACATGAAAACTAACACATCTAGCTAACAGATCCAGCAGAGAATATAAGAAATCTCCTTCCACTCACTTGAGCTCTAAATTATGTTTCTCTACATTTCAGACAAAGAAGGAAGAGTCCTCCTTTGCTCAAACAAATTTGGTGAGGGAGCAAAAGTCTCAACTACGTACAACCCCTTGCAAGCAGTCCGCACACCGTACAGCCCAGGGCCACTTGCCCTTTAGTGGATCAGAGGCAATGCCATGCTCTGTATGCCCCCATGGCTGTGGACAGTTAGGCACCACTCACTCACTCAGCATGTAGCCCATCTGTCCAGCCAGCAAGCCAAACGGAGGTAGGCTTAAAGTAGGAGCAGAGTGCCTTGGTTCTACTACAGACAACAAACCAACAGGTCTGTTTCTCAGCACAGTTCCCTTCAGACATCTGTTTAAATAAGGGCTTTGTAAATTTTCACTAACACGTATAAATCCCCTCCCATATATCAATAAAACTTTAGTTTGGAGAAAGAGAATGAACACAGATACATTAATCAAAAGTTAACTATACGATATGTCAGCAGCTAATGAAAAACAAGGACCTGTACTCCTTTAGGATAACAACAGCTTCCCACAGGTCCACTGTAATAATGAACTGTCAGAGCCCCAGTACCAACATCGACAACACAACCAACCAACCACTAAATGGGACCTTTTAAAGCTGTGGCCCATGATGAGTTTGAGGACAAGTTCAGCCTCTGCCAATGCGCTTTCAGCACCTAAAAGCATCTTGGTTTTGAGTTGATAATTACAGTGTGCTGAGCCAAGCAGCTGTCACTAAGGAACAGGAGCTGCCCAAATGAAGCAAAATGCATAGGAGTTTACTGCTGATTTATCACACAATAATGAATCCAGTTACAGCCTTTTGAGGCATGGAAGTGAAAGACAGAAAGAGGGAGGAAAAAAAAGAGCAAAGGGAGGAAGAAAGAGCTTTGAACATTTTGTTCCCGTCAGTTTCCAAGAAAGAGGAAAACACCAGGCGTGATTCAACTGAAGGATGCCCTCCCACAGCCCCACTGTTGCTGGAGAAGTGGCCACTGGGCAGATACCCGAGACACGTATATCCCAAAGCACACAGACCCAATCTTGCTGAGATGTGAACTCTTGCTGACAGCAGCACACACACGTAGCAGGGAAAACAAGAAGAACAGCAGAAATGGCTGAATGAACTTTATTCAGAATCTGACATACGATGTCAGTATAATGAACATGACCTAAAGAAGAGTGTTACACTCATAAGCAGACTGAGTTGGCAGCTCTGACCAATTAGTACCAGTTAATTTTATGGTGATAGCTAGTACACATGTATGATATTCTGTAAAAGCTTAATGTCACCATAAATCATAGTCACCTTTCTCCCCTGTGCCCTTTATATTTGGAAAGTACTCACAGTTGAATCTTCTGTAATGCTTGTTGTAGACTGAAATGAATGCAAACATAATTCTGGCAGTCTCTGCAAGAAGCCAAAAATGCATGGACCAGAAAAGTTCTCTTCTCACCTACTGTCTGTATGACTGTTGCTTTTAAAAAACAAAACTGTTTTGTTCCAACTACTGTACACCATGATATTTACAGCAACTGTACTCGGCACAGAACAAAGATAGGCAAAATGTACGATTTTTTCTCCCCTTCCTTCTGAAGTTCAAGTTCTCTCCCAGAGCAATAAATACCAGCTGCCTACATAGTCATGTACTTGGAAAGCATTTTAGGCAGCAGTAACCAACACAAATGGCTGCTACATTTGTTGAACTGTAATAGCAGAACACCAGGTACTGCTTATCAGTAAAGGAAATATTAAAAATTACCATCAAACAGCTGGATTTTTGTCTCAAGTTGCTCAGAACTGGCACTCGCAGCTAAGGAAACGGGTGTTGTCCATTGATATGCACGCTGTCTGCACTTAACTAAAACACTGAGGTACACAAAGTGTTATTGTTAGCCCTTCAGACAAGATGTCACCAGGGTACTTTAACAGACCACTTTACAAGCAGTGTTGATTAACTGCTACCTCCTGCAAGACCACCACCAGCAGAAGGGCAAGTACAGACCTGGTTTTAGGTCTGGACTGGTCTCAATCCTGTTACGGAGCTGGAGGACTACTTTACCTTTTGGTAGTCCAACATCAACAAAATGGTCCTCAAGCAATTTCCAGGACTCTGGTTCTAGCCTGCTCTTCTGATCAGAATTTTAAGGAGAAGAGGAAGGGTCAGAAGCTAACAAAATTATTTATAAACAAATTTCAAGATTTATTGGGTAGCTTTACCAGTGTTTTCCCACTTAGAATTCTCACCTAACTTAGAGGCTAGTGCATTGCTTTCACTGTTGCTTCTGTCACATTTATTCTTCCCTTGTTGTAACATTTTCTTTGATAGGAGAATGGTAATTCAGCCACATGTTCCAAGAATCTAATAGGCTCTAACTGCAAAAATAACCATTGCCGATTTGCATTTTTTCCTTACAGAGAAACTACAGAGAGGCAACATGTTTGCTTCTGAAACCTAGACACAGAGATGAAAAGGTATTTGTCATCAGCACTTTGGCTAACAACTCTTATGAGGCTTCTGCTGA
Source organism: Pandion haliaetus (assembly GCA_013401275.1). Taxonomy (NCBI): domain Eukaryota; kingdom Metazoa; phylum Chordata; class Aves; order Accipitriformes; family Pandionidae; genus Pandion; species Pandion haliaetus. The sequence continues at coordinate 49,835 of VYZV01007173.1, read as the reverse complement.
GTGAATCCATCTATCATTGTTTCCCCCACCTAGAAAATAAAGCCAGAAATGCTTACCTAGCTGTTTCATAATAGTGGGTTTTTTAAAATATTAATTATTTTCTATTTGGATAATGTCACAAAGCTATGAAGTTTAAGTTTTGTGTTTGTCAAAGTTCTTATTTGGTGTATTTTGAAAACAATGGCCCAAACTCCTCGCTGCCATCACTTTCTTGATTTCAAAATCTCAAGTGGAAACTCTTCAGATAGAGATTTGGCTGCAATGAATACTTTCTTTTGTTTTTACAGATTCTGGCCTCCTTAAAGTTCAAGTGCATTATAATACAGTCAAAAATAAAAGCAACTGGAAAGAAAAAAGCACATGCAGAAGAAGGTTTTACAACACTTTTTCTCTTGCATTGCCTTCAGCGTTATCTTGTATGCCATGAATCTAATCCTGCTCTTACTCACAAAATGTAAACTGGGAAATTCAGTGGAGTCCTTCTAGATGAACAGTCACAAAGAGAAGCTGCGGAAGAAAGCAATTAAGAAACCCACTGAACCCCTTAATTTAAGACAAAAAAAAAGATTTGTCATGAACATACGAAAATGTGAGGTCTGCTGCTTAACTAAGTGCCTTAATTCTTTGCTTATTCCAGACCGTCAGTTGTTAGTTGTCTTTTATGTACAATCCTGCATAAAAATAAACAGGCCCTCAGGGATTAACATACCATAACCAGCACTTCAAATATACTTGCTGTAGCTCCCTTTCCACACCTTCATAAAAGTAAACAATTCAAGATTTCTGAACAGGAGCTACTGGAATAATTTTCTTTCATATTGTGCCAAGCAGGCATCAGAAACGCCAGTTGTTGTGGCAGTTGGGGAAAATGGTAGACTCTATCCTAATAAGGGCTATTCTAGCTAAGCATCCAAACAACATCATTGGGAAAAATCTCTTCTCCAGACTATTTTAAACAGTATTTTTTCCCATAATTAACCAAGTTGAAAGCTAGCTACAGTAGCTAGGAGCAAGTGTTTTGAGAACCTGTATTATCCCTGCTACTGCACCAAAAGTACTATGCTTTCACATACGGACCTTGCTGAAAGCAGCCCTAGTTAAGGACAGCTGTGATGACTCCTGCTGCTCCAGCATAGCATTTTCAGTTCAAGCCCAGCTCTGCAGGAGTCTGATACAACTTTCCCAAATAAGTGACAGGCCTGTCACTGGCATCGAGGGGAACCTGAAACAAGCAGTCTCACAGAAAAGAGGTACATCTTGCCTCAGAAATACCTCAGAAATTGGACAGGTTGTGAGTTTCAACGAAAAGACAGTACATACATAGCAAATGTGCTATATGCTGCAGCCTTCCACCCAGTAATTCATATCTACAGACATACAGGAGAGGAGAATCATCCACACCATGGAGTTTATTGTCTCCAGTGAGAAGCGCAAGACTGAACTGCTGATAGGCTTGGGAAAGGACCTAAGAAAGAGGTTAAATATGGGCAGTGTGCAGTATGAACTCTGAAGCAAAGGAAGATGACTAAACTGCTCCAGTTCAACAGAAAGGGAATCTCCAGACCTCAGCTGATTAGTACTGCTAATCAGATTTTCTCCTGTTTTCTCACTTAAGCATTTTAGGTCCTGTTAATTTAGATGTCTTCATCCTGAAAAGCCTTTTACAGCTGCTCAGGAACAAGCTAAACATCTGCCCTGCAAAGACTTCCCTTAAAGATTTTATACAACATTTTGATTAAATGCTATCCCTAGTGCAGCAAGAATTTGTCTATATCCAAACTAATGTCACAGCCACCTGTTTCCGCACAGTGTTTTTTTCTGTTACACTAGACAGTCATATCTGGGGTATGCTTAGAAAAAAAGACAGAAACTTTTGCTAGCTTATTTATCACTACTTCTTAGTGACTCAACTTTATTTCGATGCCACATATTGCACAGCTGCCAGCCTGTTGGAAATACTTCTGCATCCCATTTGGTTAGTTATCCTACAATTTCAAAAGCTTGTGATCTCTTGTGGAAGTTTGCAGATGTAGTTCCCTCACCCTCCCCAGCTATAGCATGACAATGCATGCCAGAACACAGGCTCTGGCACAGACTTTGGAGACGGATGTGGAAAGGTTACACAATTTTGCAATAAATTCATTATGATCAAGCAGCACCAGTTAAAGCAATCACTCTCCTGGCCAAAGAAGAAACTGAGGAAAAGAAAAACAAAAAACCCAAGTCTTCGCTTTTCTGATGTCCTGTTGCATCAAAGCACAGGTTGCAACAAGCTGAGAAAGTGTAATGTGCTTCAACGTCTTTTTCAGTTGCTATGGTACAGTTTCTTATGGAAAATTCCTTGTTCTGCGTGATGTTTTTCCTGCCTCATTTGGGATGGCAGAACCGTTCCTTGTGTCACCTGAGAAACCGGGCTGTCAGTTTCCACCTATTGGTGAGAAAGAAACTCATCAGCAGCAGAACTCAATGGAAAATTCCTCTGGTAGAAGTTTCTGCGCTGGAGGCCAACATGACACTGGGGAGGAAGGACAAATGGGTCAGGGGCCGAGGGGGCCACGCAGGAGATCTGGCTTCCACCTCAGGGTCAGCCACAGATTTCCTGTGTGAGCTGGGGCAAAGGATTTAATCCCTGGGACTCCCTGCTTGTGCAGGCAGGACAACAAAGCATCCTTCCCCCATTCTTCACCCTGTGCATGAAGCCCCAGGTCTGTAACCTGCCCACAGGCCAGCCAACTAGCTCCAGGTTACAGGAGTGGGACTATAGCCCAAAAGCTCTTCAGGCAGGAGTTACTTGCAGCTGCGGAGTCCCACAGTGCTTTGCACAGTGAGGTCTTGTTTGGGGGTCTGAATTAATGCGTGCAAATAATGATAAATAATTGCATTGTTCTCCGCTCTGAAGGAAGAATATCAACATAGGCAAGGAGGGAAAATTCCAGCTTTACTGTACAGCCAAGCAGGAAAAAACATTTGGCTTTCAGAGGAGATCTGCAATCTGTTTTGTGCATAGATAATACCAAAAACAGTATGAAAATGGTATTATAGCATCACACTAGTGAAACAAAGCAGAGATAGGGCCTTTTCACTAGGGGAATTTCTTTTATGGATTAGTTGGAAGTAATCCGATTTAATGTGACATTTTTCCTGCTGGAATGTTTTTCCTTCCAATCAAAAAATAATTAGATTCCACCACTTTTGATTCATGACAAAACCAAAGCCTGGTTAAACAAAAGAAGAAAAGAAAAAGGCGTTAACATTTTAATACAGTTGGATACCTGCTGTACTTCAGAATGCCAAAATTCCCATGGGCTCCCTATGGTGATGAGAAGAGCTTTTGACCTCTCTGAGGAAATGGGTTTTGAAAATAATAAATGCATAAGTGCTTGAAAAGAAACGCCTTTAGTAACGTCTATCATGAGAATGAAGAGCATTCAAGATGTGACAATACAATTGCACTCCATGGGACAAATTTTCTGTTGGTGCCAATACTTAAAGCTCCATTGACTTCAGTGGAGTTTTACCCTTTAATCCAAGAAGGTTTGGACTTGTTGGGTATCACTTGCAGTTACATACAACTACTTTTGTTTTTTTAGAGTCCTCCCCTTCACAGGTAAGTTCAACAAGAAAATTAATGGAAACAGGTGTAGGAATGAAAGAAAATGTGCCAAAAATTAATTGAACACAAGTCAGGACATTCAGAATTTTCATTCCCACAGCACAGATTTCAGCATGAAGCCAGCTGAAAAATTTACTGAAAAACGTTAATGGTGTAAAATAAAGTTTTAAAGATTCAGCAGCAGGAAAATACTGATTTTCAGTTACCTTTTGGGCTTTCTAAAACAAAGAATCAAATTCAACATTCCAAAGTGCAAAAAGCTTCCCCCCCAAAAAAAACACAGAAAAAAATTGAAATATTTGCCCAAATAATTTGGTATTTTAAAATGAAAAGTTTACTTAAATTTTATTGAAGATGCACATTTTTCTATTTCAACATTTCAGTTTGAAACTTGAGACAAAATTGAATGAAGTGCCCTCTGCTTTAATTTATGTTCTGATTTTAAAACAGAAAGTAATTTTGAAATGCTGAAAACTCCCATGGGAGAAAGTTTCTATTTTTGAACAGCTTTACTTCTGTGTGTTTAAAATACCAGCTATTACCCCGGAACTTTGGAGGGGGAGGAGCTGTACTGAAGATGGAATAATTCAGCAAAGGCTGCATTATTCTGGTTGTACAAAGTGGTAAATGCTCTAGGACATTCCTCTCTCACTTTGCATTATGGTGGAGGAACCATTGTTTCAAGGCTATCAACAGATGAAGAACTGGATGCCAATCTCATACAGAAGCCTATGCAGGATGCCTTCACATCAGCACATAGCACCACTGATCATTTTCCTCATGTTTATCCAGAGGCTACAAAATTTGACTCCCAAGAAACCTATCCAGGAAAAATCATGTGCAAGTGGAAAAGACATGGAGAAGGGAAGTTAAAACTAAGCTTTAAGCATGGCAAAGTTGTAAGGAAGATCTAATGAAGTTACAGAAGTTTGAACCAAAACCAAAGATTTGAATACAACTGATTTTTAACAAACTTTATGTCCTGATCTGAATGCTGCCAGTTAAAAGTAATTGCTCAGAAAATCTCTCCCAGACTGAACAAAATTATAAACACCAAAGAAAGATTCTGCAATTTAATTCCTATGCTACTAAGATACTCTTCAATGTACAAATCCTCTGGAAGAGCAAAAGTTCTGCATACAGCAGTATTTTTGTGCTAGAACACACCATTTGGATTATGATGGGCCATTTCATTTTCAGTAAGGTTGGTGCTTTATATTAATATACCTAATACAAAGAAAATCTGCAGAATGGCTCCTCTGCTTTTCAGCAGCCAATGCAAATCATGGTAGCTCTTAAATATCCAGTCCCTTTAATAATTACAAGCGCTGCTGTTACATTTCCCTTATCTGAGCACCCTAATAATCTTTCTCCCCATATTTCCAACAGCACAAGTAGCAGCTGGGGTCTGGAGTTGGGGGGCTTGGATGGGTACAGAAATAAACAGTGACCCAGAAGAGCTTTTTGTTCTTCAGCTGTCTGGTACTCTATTGATCCTTCACACTCCCCAAAGATCCGAGGCATTTTATAATTATGACCATAATGAAATGCCATCAGGCATTCAAGAGAACTTCCCTCCTGAAGAGAAGCAACAAACATCAGTTTAAAAGCTATAAAACCAAATCAACAAACGGTTAAAGCCACATATACAAGGCCCTGCCATGACAACCTCCAGTTCTCTTCACTGAGGCTCCAGGAAACTGTGGATAAAATTCCATTCCCAACCCAACCTGGACATTCAATTAGCTGGCTGTCAGGATGAAATGCAGGAAAGAAGGAAAGCTCGATGAACACATCAGCCTAGTGAAAGGCAATTAAAAAGATCCTTAATCAAACACTGCTGCTTTTAACAAGTCAGGTAATGTATCAAAAGCAAAACCTACTTGCCCAAATCCTTTTGCTCCCTGAATCCAAACCGTAAAGTCAGGGAGTGCAAAAACCTGTGTAGTGACTTTAATTGCTTGAACTTTGGAGCAGCACAGCTGCAAAATACTGGCTTAATTGGAGTAAATGACCAACAGGCCTACCCTTTTGTCTTTCTTATCTTTTATTTCCTTTTTCCTCCCCCCACCCTCTCCTTCCTTCTCTTTCTCTGGGAGAGGGAGATTTGTACACATCACTGTCACACAGGGTGCCACTTCTTACTGGAGGCCTCTCTAGGTATTGCTTGGATACGTGCAAGTCACAGGCTTTTGTATTTTCCCTGCAGTTTCCCTATTGACTGAGCATGATTTATCTGCTTCATCTTTGTGATGTTGGTTCAGTTTTGTCCTGCCTAATGAGTTTTATTAGTAATTGTGTCTCAGAGTTGATATTTATGATGCCATGTGTAGAACAGTGTCACCTTTAACAACATACTTGCAGGCTTAAACAACAACTAGAGATAAGAATATTTTTTCCATGTTTGCAACATGGGAAGTATTCCCTGTAGAAAAGCCTGAGGACATACAGTGAATTCTGTCCATACATAGCAGCTGCCTGTTAAAGGTAACAAGCAAAATGTTAAAAGTCTGCATTGCCTTTCTTTTGTTCCGTAATCTTGCTATAAGAGAGTACCATGTTAAGAGACTGAATATATTCATATACTTCATTTTCTTTTGCATTCAGGGGTACAGTGTGCATTTTGTATGTATTTATGCTATTTTTCCATGATGCTTTGCTCCATCACCTTTCACTGGGTTGAAAAGGAGGGGAGAAGAAACTTTTGTCTCCTATGAATCACCATCACCTTCTGTGGATCAGACTGAGTACTAGCTGCCCAGAAGTGTGATTTTATTTAGTCATCCTACAGCTTGCACAACTTAACACACCACACACCAAGAACCTCAATAATTCAAGGGTATCAGGATGCAGAAATGCTTAGCTTGCACAGTATTGAATGGCTCATTAGTTTACTTAAAAGCAACAACCCGAAAGCTAACTTCAAATACACTCTTGTGAGAGACAATGAGGTTTGTCGCAGATGAGGTTAGATAAAGCTTGTTCCATCACAGAATCTGAGTCACAAAGAAAACAGTGCTTGCTGGTTTTGGCTCAAATGTGTTCAGACAGGCTTTGATCTATGGCCTTCTTAGCCTGATTACCCAGACAGTTTACATGCCATGCAAAACTCCAAGTCCAGCTCAGCACTGACGTGGCTTCTCAAGATCTGCCAGCAGAAAGCAGTGCAGGGAACGATGGGCAGCTTGTGACTACAGAGGGTTTATACCCAACCTTGTAACCTAATATTTCCTTTTCTTATTATAAGAGCGTGGGGATCTAGCAAAAATTTAAACCCAAGATTGCTATCTTTCCTTAGACTGCATTCCATTTAAATAATTGCCCTTCTTAAAAATGAAAACTCACGCGTGAAGAATTTTGTTCTTAGCAGCATCTTTGTTCTTAGCACTTCTCTGAATTTGTCTGTCTTTCTGAGGGGGATACCTAAAAAAGCCCTCTGTAAGAGGAGAGAAATTCAGGGGACTATTCTGACACAACTTTGCTGCAGCCTGCTGCCATATTTTTTTATCATAGGGCAGAGACTAGTGTCTCAGCCATTCAAATGTCTCCCAGTACAGCCTTTGGTTGCAGCTGTGGAAGAATCAAAGTTTCAGGAAGACAGCTCTTGAGATGGTTTAGCTAACGAATAGTGTGGATTTTAACATGTATGCTTGTATACAGCATACTCATAGAGAAAGGTTACAGCGTAACAAAATATTTCTTAAAAGCTTTTACGGACATTTCATGGGATGACTAGTCTAATGAGGCTAAGAACTCACTGTGGGTGGGCACAGCCTTTTATATATGATGAAAAAATAAATACCGCACACTCAGGCAGAGCCTGTCGCAAGACTAGACCAAAACAAATAAAATTCAAAGACTTCTCTGTACATTTTCTCTCCATTATTAAGAGAAACACCCAATGCTTTTCCCATAGAAAGTGCTCTACATATTTCTGTGTACATATTGTGTCAATAAACACAAGCTGCAGAGTGGAGATGGCAAAGCTGTTTTCCACAGGAGCAATGAACACCTGTGTGCTTTGTTCTATCTTGAAACCATCCTATCTTGCAGTCAAGGAGATTTGCTAGTCCAAGATAAATCTCTTACCAGTCTGTTTAATGTTGCCATTTACCACAGTTCTGTTTCAGATGTTGAGGCCAAACTGAAAACACACAGAGATCAATAGCTTGGAAAGACTTGTGTTGATTAAAATGGGAAATCAGTTCTGGATTTGGCCTCTAGAGGAAAGCTATTGCTCAAAGAAAATTTGAAACTTCCTTCTCCTTCCTCATTTCTGAAAGATATACTTTAATTTGCACTGTGTTTATTCCTCAGTGTGGTACAATTGCAGGCTTCTCTAAAATGCTGCCATTAAAAGAGGCAAAAAATTATAACCTTAAAGTGCAATACAACATTGTGATAAATGTGTGAAACCAATTCCATCAAGGAAACGCACTGCATCAGAATGGATAATGCAAAAGACTTCAATGAGTTAGGAAACAGTCACCTTCTAGTAAAATAAGGATTGTAGCAAACAGCTGAATTCAGACTAGTTTTCAGAAGGATTCACTGCACCTGCAAGGAAAGCAAAAGTCTTGTGCCTTCCTTTCCAGAAGCAAAAGGTAAGACAAAAAGGAAATATGTTCTCCAAGAAGGACTGTGTGGATTTGAGGCTTGAGTCTGTGCTCCTATACCACATCTTCAGGATGAGAAGTGTGATTTAGTGTGTCTGAAACCACACCTCACTGAAAACAAGCACCTGATGTCTCCTCTCAGGATTAGGTGCAAGACTGGAAGGACTCTTCCTGCAAGGTTGAGTTGAGTGCAGAGCTTTTGGGCTTCACATCTGATGCCTGCTGGGGCTGGCTGTGGCAGCTGAAAGGGTCCCGCCCATGAAACCAACCTCCCCAGTGGGCTGGACCCCTTCAGTGGCAGGGAGAGAACTGATGCGACTTGGAAGTCCAAGGCAGTTTGAACCTGTAGTTAGCCATGGGCTGCAGGAGCTGAAGGACGACAAACTTGCCTCTGACCTTCCCTTGCTGCAGAAGGGTAGGCAGCAGTCCCTTCTCCAGGCACACTGTGAATGCAGTGGGAGTTCAGAGCCCTCAGAGCACTACCAAAGGCTCACCCCAGTCCTTACATTGGGTGCAGGACACTAATGCACCTCTGATGATGCTAACACTGTTCCACGTCATTGCCTGCCAGGACAGATGAACATCAGCTCTCTGCTGCAATGGCTGGGGTTGCCAGTGAGCCATGAGCCTCTGGCCTTTTAGCTGCTTCCGATCCCTCTTTTCCTCTGCTCTCCTGGTTGTGAGGGTTTCGGCCTCAGGAGGATATAAGTATGTTGCTGTTAATGTCAGGGAAGCTGCTACATGCCATACACGGAATATCTGCTGGCTTATTAGACAGGGTTAGTACTTAAAACTTTATGTCACAGAGCAAAAGCCAATCTCTACATATTGGAAGACCTGGAAGAAATATGGTCCTTAAGGTTTATTACTTATTTGATGAAGGGTTTTCCCCTGTACTTGGCACTGATGAGGCTGCACCTTGAGTACTGTGCTCAGTTTTGGACCCCTCACTACAGGAAAGACATGGAGGTGCTGGAGTGTGTCCAGAGAAGGGCAATGAAGGTGGTGAGGGGCCTGGAGCACAAGTCCTATGAGGAGCAGCTGAGGGAACTGGAGTTGTTTAGCCTGGAGAAAAGGAGGCTAAGGGGAGACCTTCTCGCTCTCTACAACTACCTGAAAGGAGGTTGCAGTGAGGTGGGTGCTGGTCTCTTCTGTCAAGTAACTAGTGATAGGATGAGAGGAAATGGCCTCAAGTTGCGGCAGAGGAGGTTTAGATTGGATATTAGGAAAACTTTCTTTACTGAAAGGGTTGTTAGGCATTGGAACAGGCTGCCCAGGGAAGTGGTTGAGTCACCACCCCTGGAAGTATTCAAAAAAACGCGTAGATGAGGCACTTCAGGACATGGTTTAGTGGGCATGGTGGTGTTGGACTGATGGTTGGACTTGATGATCTTAAAGGTCTTTTCCAACCTAAACAATTCTATGATTCTGTGATTCCATAATAGGTACAGTACCAGCTATTTTTAGGTACCAGGAAAGTTACTGCTGAGATCCATTGTAGCAATTCGTCCATTCCTGAACTGAGCAGATACAGTATGCAAAATGAGGTGAGAATTTACCATCAACAGAGACAGGAATGGCATTGCTGGACAACAGCACAAATAATTTTAGTCTCACCTGCTGATACAGCACCTTTGTGCACTCCCCATTGCACAAGTGAACTTCACAGACCAAAGCATTACAACCACATGAGAATATGGAGAGTCCTGGAAAGAGCAACCCTCTGTAACAGAGTACTTCCACTTCTAAATCTGAGCATGAAGAATAAGCCCATAAGCTTTTGCCTTGTGCTTTACCACCCAAGAAGGAGCTTTTCAAGCTTTCCCACACAGTGCTGGTCAATGCATTTCTGTCTGGAGGCAACCCCATTGCTATTCCAGTCTCCACAGCCTCTGAAGTAGAGACTGCAAATACTGCAAAACAGTTGCTTTTCTTCTGATGAGAATAAAACAGGGACAAGACAAATCATGTACTCCTGCACAAGTGATCGCACAAGTGATCAGAGAAAATCAGTCATGTGTTGTTCTTTCTTTGCCAAAGGCTGAGACTGAGGTTCTTTTGTTTCTTTGCCATTTGTTTCTCCCTTTTTCTATTTCTCTCTACTTTGTGTGGGACATGTTCCCCTTGATGGGTATTGTTTTCAGCTATTTCTTTTTTTGGTTAAGGCAGCCACGGGCCTTCCAAGCTGTGGGCACCAAAAAAATCAAAGCACATCCTTGAAAGACAGCCTAAGAAACCAAATCTAAACAAATCCTAAGCAACATTCAGAAATGACAGGAGCTGTGTGGGAATGGCTTCACTTCAGAAAGTTTCTAACTGAAACTGTAGCTCAAAGAAGTATTCATAAAGGCAATTGAAAATTCTGTCAAATTTGTATTTCCCTCAAACTGATATAAACTGGAGATTGTTTGAAGTTAGGTTTGGCTACTCACTATCCAATCTTGCGAATAAATAATCATGTGATAGGGACAATCACCCCATTTTCCATTCTTTCTTTCTTTCCAGTGCTGTGGGAAACAAACCAAGGTGGGAGGAGGGAAGAGGGGAAGGAAGTGCCACTGTGAAGACAGCTTCGCTTCTCATCTCCTTAACTCTGACTCCAACCCTCCAGTACAACTCAGTGCCACTCAAGGGATCCTCTTGGAGACAGAAAGCCTTTTCCTGCACCCTGTGACCTGTACTATTACTGACTTTCAACGGAGTTTCCAGCAACCAGTTTTCAAAGGCTTTTAGGTAGCTAAAGGTGAAGCAATCATTTATTGGAATTGTCCAAAGTACTAAGCTGACTAACACTATGATTTCTATTGACCAGACTTTACACTTCCAAACTATTCAGGGGCTTTTTAGAGAACCAGTTAGTTGGTGATTTAGCATCTGAATGCCTTTGAGATGCTCCTTTCATGTGCCTACCTCGCATCTGAGAATGGAATTTAGACTCCCGAAATGCAGAAATTAAAAAGAAATCCCTAGAGAGATTATTAGTTATACAGAGATCTGCTCCAATTTAGAAAAACAGGCGATAATTGGTATGTATACACCACATATTTTTTCTAAATGCAAACAATACCCCCATGCATATGTTTTCCATTTAAATGTTTAATTGCCCCCAAAAGCTATTGAAAAAGTCGCTAGCCAGAAGTACTGCACAACTTTTCATCAACAGAACTTTAACAATTTCAGACCTTGCTGCAGGGTCTTGACTTAAGTTATTCAACAGTTCTTTCCCCTGCAGGGGTTTTTACTTCAATCACAGTGATTCCCCCGCAATCTGCAAATAATAGTCTTCAATTATTATGGGCATTGATGGGCTAGAGATAAGACCTAGCAAGTGTTCACCTCATACCAGATCTGTATGCCTTGTGACTTAATCCATACACTGGCCTTTGAAGAGCAATAACCTGTTCCTCTGGAATGTCCTGCTCAACAACAGGCTGAGAAATTCATACCAACCTTCACCGCCCAGAACTACTGAGCTCAAGGGCTGCCTGTCTCTCCATGTGCCCCTCAGTAACAGTCTCCCTAAGCAGAGGTCCCTTCGGCATCCTTGGCTGAGAGAGCAGCTGGTACTGAAAGGTGCTCTCATTTCTGTCCAACAAACCAAAAGAAAATTAGCTTAAGGAAAAGTGAGAAAGGGAGGGCTCTAAAAGATGATCATAAAGATACATTTCAGCAGCTGGGTTTTTATTTCTGTTAATTAATGATGGAAGTGTGTTCCTGGAATTGTCTACCCACGTAATCGTATTTTTTAAATAAGTAAAAAATGCTGAGCTCACGTATTTTGTTATACAGAATATATGTCTGAACTAAAACAGGTATATTAATTAAACACCTTCTGGTGAGAAAAAAACAGCCTTATCATTTTTTCCCCAACTGCTGTTGTGGAAAATGAGAAATCTGTTGAGAGGTTTAATTAACAAGTTAATGCTGAAAAAAATTATTTGAAGAATATTACAGAATATTTCAGAATATTACCAGCTGTGTTACTTCTGTCTCTCAGAACATTTTAAATGGCTGTTAGGTTCCACTTGCTGCTGGCCTACTCTCTGCCCATAACACACAAGTAACTAAGCCTGAGACAATGAGGAGCTCCCCTGCAAAACCCCTTCAAAACCAAACCAAATGTACTTGGACATTATGAACCTCAGTGGCATTTTTGCTGGTTTCTCAAGACAGAATGATAATTAAGCTGCACAGACCACAGAATAAAAAAAGGTTTGGGAGATCAGACAGCCCAGAGCAGCTAAAAAGCACTACTGCTTGCAGGGGGAGACAGGGCAGGGGTAGGAGCATGAGCTTTCTGCATCCCAGCCATGCAGATCCATCACCAGTGGGATACAGTAGAGAGAGCACCTCTCTCGCAGAATCTGAGAGCCAGAGTACAAATTATGTAGGAAAGGGAAGAACAGAGCAGGTGAACTCCTGCTGGGCATGTGGGCTGCCAGGCAAGCCAAGTACACCCCCATTCACACACATAGGGGCATGCATATATTCAGAGTGGGCCCGTGGACCCTTCTGCAGTTCTGATGGCTCCAGGCATAATGTAATACATTGCTATGCAGAGCCTCTCTGCACTAGGCAGATCTGCAAACCTGGAAAGCCAACCAAATGATCTCCTCCAGAACACAAACTGCTAAGTCGCTCTCAAAAGTCACAGTGTCAAAGCACTGACAGCCTTAATTCCTCAGAGACAGCTGCCAGCAGGAGGTGTGATGATGTTATACACAGCTGAAAAGTAGCACGGCTCACACTGCAACTGTGATAAATACTACCCTGTCTTAACCAATGCTTATTGTGGACAACTATATTCCTGATCATTTTCTCCCAGAATTCATCTTTGGGTAAGCTTATGCTCAGGACTAATTGCATTTTACACACTCATGTCTCTTAACAACAATGCACTTGCCTGGTGATGAACTCAAGAAAGTTAGAAGTAGGGTTTATGAAATAATTTTGGCTACAAAGTTATTTGATTTACTTCTGATTTTCTCATACTTGAGTATTTATTTGACTTAAAATTTCTCATTTTATTCTTATTTATACTACCTTGCTTCCCTGGGATCTGTATTTCTCATTTAGCCAAAACTCACTAACACAAAGGAATAAATCCAAGGCCCAATCCTGCTCCCATGCATAGGATCATGATAAGGAAGCTTTCACAATGGATTACTTTTTTTCCCACTCAGCTTAAATATAACCACTACCCATTTAACCTCCATCACGTTATTTTCCCATTGCGCTTTTAAATACACATGCGTATATAAAATCAACATCCATAGAACTTAGTATGCAGCAGAGAGTCCAAAAGGCATAATTTTATCATTAAAATAGAAATGGTGCTATTTGTCATTTACGTATTACTGATTTAGCTACATATTTTGGTGCCAAAATAGCGTACGTATTTCTGATGCAGATGTATCGTCAAAGGACAAACTGAATGTACTGATGCCACTGAGATTACACCTACTAAAAAAGCACCATGTTGGGTTTTTTGATCTTGACTAATACCCTAATTGCAGAGAATGCTTGCGCCTATGTTTAATTTCATTTCAGCTTTCATAAAGTCCTTAAGTGTGCTCTTCACATGAAGCCCATGGTTGGGCTTAATGTTGACAGTGCATTTCAGTACTCTGCTGAAGAAGAATAGTGTGCTATCTGAAGTTTACCTGACAAATTTACACAAGAAGGTGCACACTCTATCTGAATTTTGACACAGGACACTTTCCTGAGAGTGCATGTTTCACGCTGCCTCACCTTGTACTCTGTCTCTGTAATTGAAATGCATACTTTGGATCTTCATTGCTCAGATCTCCTTAAAACATCTACTATTTAGCCTGAAGTTTGTTTCATGTGCTGTATTTCCAGGTGATGAAACACTCATGCTATTCATATATTAAAGATCAGGGTCCAAGCTGTTCTTTCTTGCAGTTGTATTTCCAGCATTTGGAACCTCAGAGCAAGTAGTTTACCAAATAGTTCAGGTCACAGAACAACAGTCTGTGTGATGAAATGCAAATATTTTGCTGAAAGTATGATTTCTTGCCTTTTTTATTAGATGTAAATGGACTTCATGGACAGACCAAGACTGTAACACAAGTAACTTCTGGGGGCAAAAGCAATTCTGTAGGTTCACCTCCACACTAAATGTGGAAATATTCCTTTCTTTCCAAATCTGAACTTTTAAAGAGGTAGAAACCCGTGCTTTTCAAGTTGAAGGCTTCTGCCTTTGGGACAATTTCTTCCATCTGGTTGGAAAAAAAAAAAAATGCAGGTCTGCTAGAATGAGCAGCAGGAGTGAAAAAAAATCTGATTTCCCATGAATTTATTTATTCCCTGTTACATTTTATTCGTTGGGCAAAGGAAATATGTCACCACATCATTGGGAAAAATATCTGAGATTCAATACACTATGGTCTGGGAGACAAATCTCTCACCCAATTAACAGAAGTCAACTGTAACAAATGAAATACAACACCGATGTATATGGCTGACAGTTCTGACATATGTATGACTTTATGAACAATTGCAAAGACACACATTTCACATTTTAAACATGCAGTCAAACTACAAAATTATTTAGTCAAGATGATAAAATACAACTTCATATACCTTTATATCTTTATTCAGCCAATATCCCTCTTACACATTTACCTAGCCAATAAAATATCTCCAGAGCAAAGCACACAGTGGGATCAGGACAATCAGTAAATATAATATGTATATCCCTCCTTGTAATCTCAACCTCATCATGTTCGGCTTTCTGCACCTAAAGCTTTTTAGTTTTAGATGAAGATCCTGGAGTCAGTGCCCTGTTAAGCCTCGCAACCTCTGAATCCCAACTACCAACAAATGGCCAGTTCAGCTTGGACAATGAGCTTTTTCCTCCCAGTCTGGATTTCACTAAGACTGACGACTGGCCAGTTCAGCTTGGACAGTGAGTTTTTTTCTCCCAGTCTGGATTTCACTAAGACTGATCAGTTTTGCTCCTCTGCATTCTGGCTGTTGAGGTCATGGTGTCTTTTATAGGAAAATGAGCTGCTTACAAATTTTCAGCTCTGCAAACTTTGGGAGTTGATGGAAAATCCCCAGGCTTAGGGCTTAGCTGGCTAAGAAACCACTACAGCAGCCTTTCTTTTGTGGTCACTCAGATATAAAAGCCTTTCAAAAGAGATGGAAATGCTAACAGAGTGTTTCCTTTGGGATACCCTTCTTCTGGGCACAGGGACCAATTCAGTCTATTTTTTCCCTTGTAATGTGTGTCAAAATATACCTCTATTCCTCAAAACTGTAGGAAAGTATCTACAATCTGGAACAAGCCATAATTTGTTGTGTGGGAAATAGAGATTGTCTGCTTCAGGCAGTCTGCTCACTGCATATTGCTATTTTCTACAGGACACCGTGGGTGCAGGATGAGCAGCACATAGAAGTGAAGAAACCTGCTGCTCTGGGTCAGAGGCCTGGCAGATCCCTGCAGTGCAGAGACTCTCTTGATGAACTTTTTTTTTTGCCAGCAGCTTTTGTATCACCAGACTCTCATGCTCCCGCTCTGCAGTGAGAGCCTGTGTACCCAGCAAAGAAACACATGCGCTGGGACCAGACTCTGCTGTGGAATGCCTGGGGCAAGGATGCCTGAGAAATACAAACCGTGTGACTACATACCCTCTTTCTGTTCAATCTACCTGGAAATACAGAACAACTATTTCTTTTTTATCATTAAATATCCCATTACTAGTGATCCAAGGGTTGGTGAGAAGGTTGTCAGCCTACTCCAAAACTAAGAGAAACCAGCCTGCCTTGTGGGGTGTGAGCCATCAGAGCCACAGAAACAACTGGGTATTGAACTAAAGGTAGCTGCACCCTTCCACAAATGGCCTGGGAGAGGAAATGCCAGTCAGCGGGTCCCGGTATCTGCCTGCTCCCCTCTGCTCTCTGTGGCAGTCCGTGCCAGCACTATCTCCCCAGGCTAGCAAAGCAGGACCAGCTCTGCACCCTCATGTGCTGCTGTCATGCTCAAATGCTTCTAAATCATGAAACTGAGTTTAAAAACAACCACAATGTAATAAACAGAAGAAAAAAAAATCCAGATCTTTTTTTTCTGTTTCCTCAGCCTTTGAGGTCTAGCTCACGTTCTCAAGCTTTTCTTCACGTTTTTTTCATTCTAAAATGAAATCTGACATCATCACCAGACTCCAAGACCTATGGCTTTAAAGACAAAAATCCAGTACTGTGGCAGTCATGATAAAATGATAAGAATAACACTCGTATTTCTTCTCTCTCTTAAAATTCATTCAAGAAGCTGGTGGACTGAAGCAGAGGATTTCTGCAATTTTCCTGCCTAACGGGGACAACGAAAGTCCAGCCATTATATGTTAAAAAGAAATCTATAGTGAAAGAACAAGGAAAGTCAGTAGAAGACCAAGATCACCTTTAACTAAATGGTGTAACAATCCATGAAATGTAAATGAAAATCGCTAAGCATAAATTTAAAAGTTCAGTGTTCAAAATGGGATAGGAGAGGGATGCTCTCAAAACTTCTTCCTTAGAATTAGCATCGCACATGCAATTAGCAATTTTACTGTGGAACTGGAGCTATAGACTGTAAATTCATTTTTTCAGATGAGCAAAATAAATCAAGATTAATTTACAAAAATTATTCCTACCAACTTGTAATCAGCTGCAGACTTTCCTTAACAGATGCCAACTGGAAGTACAATAATTATTATCTAAACTGCACATTCACACTCCTATACTTGAGGGAACACAATCCCAAACTGCAGAAATATAGACAAAATATTAAGAATATCCCATTAACATACCCAAATTTCCCATATGAAAGCCACAATCCACATCACATCATCTGAAACACAATGGCTATATGTATGGCCAGCCACTGAAAATATCTTGCCACTAAATCACCCACTGAGTAATCAACAAGCCTGCCCAGTATGGTATTTTCCATTATTGGTAATATCTTTCAGGGTAAAATCAAGTGAGTTGTAAGTACAGACTAGCTGGGAAGTACAGACTGATGTCAATGCAGCTGCTACTTATCCACCCTAGGGGGCCTGAAACCTGGAGCTTGCAAACCTCCCCATGAAAGGGCAAAGCTCCAGCCTTCCTTTCAGTTGCACTCAAACCACCACAGTGACTTCATGGGGCAGAGGTAGGGGTTACTGGGGTGAGATTCAGAGAATAATTTGATTCCTGAAATCCACAAACCACCTGCAAGCAGTTTCTTACCCAAGTTCTGTCCTCAGAGTCTCAACTTGGGCACTTCCAATGACGTTTTATGCATGCCCTCTCCTCAGGTTTTGGTTTTCACATTACTACCAACACAGCAATATTATTTAGTGACTGCACTTCCACCATTAATCATGGAAATGTCATAGTAATGGGCTGATATATTCCAAGCGCTGGGCTGCAAGCTAAATGATGAATGAAGAAAGTCCACAGCCATTCATGGGGAAAATGGCTTTGTTTCTTCCATCCTGTTTCAACAGGTCTGGTAGGCTCAGTTGGCCACTTTAGCAACTACAATTTCTGTGCAGAGGTGTAGAAGACTGATTTTTTAAATATCATGGTATTAATGAAAATATCAAATAGCTTAGGGGCTGTGACAGCTCATAAGATTAGTGAAGCTAACCATCTAGCAATAATTAGCATCTATGCCCACGCAATATTACATCATCCAGTTGATTTCAGGGGACAAAAATCTTTGCAAGGTTTGCCATCCATGCAAGGTTTCTGCACCTGGTGGTGTTACTCCACTACAAAGTTATGGCCCAATTTTCAACAGCGATGACTGAACACTGTTGGTAATTCCCAGGCAAGAGGTTTGCCGGCTTACGCTAATACAGCACAACCTGGTTTATAATGACTTAAGTGCAAAGAGCATTTCACCAAGTCCAGGCTGTGGACTCTCTCTCACACATCTGAAAGCAGAGTTGTCACTGTTTGCCAAGTACTGCCAAAGAGGAAACACCTTTTGGTTTCACACAAAAAGGAATGAATAAGTCTGGTACGTGTCTGAAACATGTCTGTGTACTACAGACTGTAAACTTTCAAGCTGGAAATACTCAAGGTATTGGAGTGGCAGATGAGCCCACCAGCCAGCAACAACTGAGGGTACATGGCAGGGAAAGGAAAAGCCAGGAGTGCTGGGATAGGGTGTCAGACAAGTGCTGAAGAAGCATCAGTGGGTTTGCTGGTGAGGAAAATGAGTAGTTAAGATGATGAGCAGCTGGAGTGGGAAATATCAGCCCATTCCAGTTGGAAGATGAAGAGTAATTTTCTACCATTATGTCTATTAAAGGTACAGATGAGTGTTTGTCCTGAAACCTGGGACAGAAATTCAGTCCTTCTGAGTGGTGACTGGAACCTGACCCCTCCAGTTGATGGGTCTTTGGTCTTCCTCAGTTTGCTTCTCCCACCTTAAAAGCTGTCTCTCAAGAGGAGGAAGGTGCTGTAACTTTTAGCCTGAGACTGACTCTTTAGAAGCTACCACTCTTTGGGACTTAGTTATTCAGTAGCAAAAGTACCAATTCACTGATACAGTGATGGAATTTCAAACTAAATTGATCACAATCAACTTTTAAAATTTTCTTTTAAACACATATACTTCTAATACTTTGCAATGGAGCTTGTTACACTATATTCAGAAATGGTTATCTGTAGACAAGTCAAAATACGGCATAAGTAGATAACAAAGAAGAAAATCCACTGGCTACTCACAGCAGACGTATGCCTTCAGCTTCTATGAAAACTGCAATACCATCTGCATACAGTTTCACCTAGCTCAAAGTCTCACCTCCTTCCAGAGACCAACATATGCTAAATACAGAATAATCTTTTCCAGCATGACTGTCAGTGATTTCTGTGTTTAATGCTAGCAGACAATGGAACTTAGAACAGATAGGAAATAAACATAAATGTTAATTATCTTGCTGGAGATGAGAAACCAGATGACATCTGGAGCTGGCATTATTGTAAACAGGAAAAAAGTATGTGAGCTACTTAGCTTACAGGTTTATAAATACCAGATATACACATCAGGAGGAGGTTGGCAGGCTAAGAAAGGACAAGTGCAGCTCGGTAATAATAAGCAAATGAGAGAGATGGAAAGAAAGTGTATGTGAAATTATTTCTTAGAAGACCATTTTTGTTCGAGACAATTTTAATTACACTCTTTATTGGACAGATGCTCAGTGTGGTAAGAGAAATCTGCCTTGGTTTATACACTGCCACAGTCTACCTGATTCTCTTTGCTAAAGCAATAAACCCACAAAGACTGGGACCACATGGCAATGTGGCAGAATGCAGAGCACCAGCCCCACAAACCTCCTCAGCGCACCATATCAAAGTCTTGAGCCACATCCTGCAAGCTTTTAGGCACAAACTGAACTTCACGTACTGTGATTAATTTCCCTGACACCATGTGGGTTTCATTGCAGCACACAAAACCAAACACAGACTTATGTATTTTTAGGATCGGGACCTACTCAGCACTAGTCAGCCGTGATTTAAAGTCTGTACTTAACGTGCAGCTTACTAAATGTGAGAGAATTTTGTGTTTTGGTACAGTTTGGGTTTTTCCCCAGAACAGCATGTATGCTGTTTCAACATTAATGCTGAAAGTTAAATACTCTATAGTCACTGATGTTTATTTAAACGATTATAATGTTGTCTAATGCAGCTGGGAACAGAGGTACAGTAGCCTCATATTTAAAAGCATGGCCTTATATATAACATTAGAAAGCTCTAGCGGGCATGTTGCCTGTTTCTGATTCCCTAGCAGCTTCTGTTCTTCACAGGAATTAATGTTCCAATCAGAATGCTTCTATATAACATTTTCCTTGAGCTGATCAAGTGCTAGCAATTCAGTGATTACCTTATGCATCCCACTGCATATGCTAGGCCAGGTTATTTAAATATCCTCTGGTAGAAGAGACAATGGGACATTTCTAATCACAAAATAGCACCACACAAAAAAGCTATGGTAAGAGCGAACATCAAGGATGTACAATAAAAAGGCAGAAAAAGACCTTCTGTTGTGTTGCAGGAACATCCTTCTGTGGATTGTGCTTCGATGTAGATAAGCATTAATATTCACAAGATATGTAGGTAGTCCAGCATCAGTCTTTGCAACCTTAGAAGTCATGCATATGTGTACGAATGCTCGCCCTCATGCACAGGTCAAGAAAGATTCCTATTACGGCATTTTAGCTTTGCAAAGTTGGAGGCAAAGGTTTCTGACCTTGGCAGTAAGCCCCTAGACTACAGTTTGTGCTATGAAGCGGTATCATTCAGGGTAGGATACAGATAGGATGTAGCATCTCTTATTGCAAGCCCAGTGCTCACCAGCTATACTGGGAATCTCTAGAGTGACTTCCCAGAGAAACAGTTCAGACTTCCAGCGACAC
>VYZV01007173.1:1466-29122 GCA_013401275.1 Pandion haliaetus | reverse complement strand
AAAGAGGCAGGAACAACTTTCTCTGAAACACTTAAAGACCTTAATGTACTGATGAAAAACAGTAAGCTGTGAAGTTATTTACTATGAATCACAATATCCTTTAGGTATTTTTCAAGTTATCTGCTGCAATGCTAATCACTGGTTCATAAATCAACATTTCACATATCCAATTCTAAAACTGTTACTAGGTTTGAAAACTAGCATCTGAAGTTAGGGATACTCTTTTTTAACTATTCATAGTTAATTATGTTTAACACTTAATATTTTTTCACATTTCACCTGCTTCTAACTGAACATGAAAGAATTTGTATGTGACATTTATTGTCTACCATGCAACTTTCTGCTCTACTTTTAAATATTCAACATCTTTTCTGGCTGTAGAGGTTGAATTATTCAACGAAATTACAATAATTGCAGTTTTAACCCTTACCATTCTTATAACTTTACAAATACTCAGATTTCAAAGTTAGGTTATGTTCATTGCCAATACGATCAAATTAAAAGCAGTGCGTATGTAACAATACTGATTTCTGCTCCTGACCCAGGATTTGTTTTCTCTCAAGAACACATTCAGTGCACAGGACTGGCCAAAGACCACTGAAATCAATGGAAAGGCTACCGGTGACTCTGATGGAATATGGATCGGGCTTTGTGCATAACACTGCTGACTTCACTGACTCATCACAAGGGCTCAATTTGGCTTTGACAGATGTAAAGCGGTTCATCCCATGTACCTTTAATAAATTGCATACTTTTTAACCCCACCCTTCCAGTCCCAGGAATTTAGAGCATTTTGTTCTGCTAGCTCTGTTAAGGAGCTCAAGCACTTGCACAGGTAAAATGAATGACTGAAACACATACAGTTGTTTGTACTTACAGGTGTCTGGCTTGAGCTGATTGTTGGTAATTCCAAAATACTGGGGATTTTCGATGACAGGAATCTTTGTCATCCCAATGATGACCGCGTCAGGACCCCCCTCAGAAGAAGACGGAGTGTTACTGCCATTTGAGATGTGGTGGAGGGGACTGGCTGAATCATCGTCATTGCTGATAACCGAAGAAGGACCTAGAGTTAGAAACAAAGATTTTCCTGTAACTCAGCACATGGTTCCCTTCCCTCAGACAATTCCTTTTTTATTTTTTTTGGACCAGTTTGCCTTCCACCCCCATAGTCAACAGCTCTCTTTGTGTGCCTTGTTGACCTTAATTCAGCAATTCTGTATGTCTGGAGAACAGTGGGTTTTTCCCATTAGGAGTTGGAATGTGAAGCAAATTTTTGTACTGGTATATCACCTAGACTAAATACGTCAGAGTCCAGCATAGTCTGTCACTGGGCAAGATCTCCAAATTTGCTGAACTCCTCCTGTCATTCTCAGAAATAAGCTATGAAATACACGCATTAACTTTTTTACCTTATGCCCTACTTGGATCACATAGCAATAATTGCTACAAATCCAGGGAATGCCTGCCCTCCCTTTGAGATGGCATTATAACGAGTGAAAAGACACAGAGGAGATGGGCTCATCCTGATGCGGGAAGCTGGTAATTGCTGAAAGACAACACATTGTTGGTTGAGAGCCAAAATCCAGGGGACAATTTGAACAGGTGCAGAGCAGATGCTGAGAAGAGTAGTGGGAAATACACATCCCACCCCACTGCAAAATCTGGGGTCACTGCAGAGAGGCTCATCCAGCCCAGGGGAATATCCCACTGGCTCCCCCATCCATACTTGAATCTAGTCACCTTCCAGAAAGAGGTTTATTTTGATCAGTAATTCAGTGACAGTTTTTGTTTTGTTTTAACTCTGTGCTTTATATTTTTAGTGAAAGTGCCACGGAGATAAACCTTGTAAATGAGTAAAAAAATCCCACTTTGCACATTGTCCCACTTCTGTGAGCTGCAGGGGCCTTTGATCTAACAGCATGATCAGCGCTGGTGACATTTGAACTCTTGCCATCTAACCCTGCCATTTAAATTCCACATTACCTCTTCCAGTTTACATCCAGTATTCAAAGAAAACCAGAATCACCATTTAGCAGCAACGACATTTTGCCTAATGTTCCCACTGAAGAGCCAGCAGAGATCACACACGTCACATTTCACTTTGTTCTCCATCCATGTTAACCAGGGGTTTTGGGTGGCATTCACATCTTCTAATTGTAACAATCAAAAGATGATGCTAGAAACACATGGAAAAATTCACCCTCTGGAAATGCCTAACCTGCAACAGCATCCTCAGACAGGTGGGGCAAATGTACCCCTAGAGAAGGGGGCAGCAGAGAGGACCTTGAGAATGATGAAAAGCTGTATTTACTCCAAGTCACCAGTCTATTGCAAAATGTTGGAGCCCCAGATTGAGTTTTAGGTTGGATAGAAGGAACAGTGCAGAGGCACGACAGAGCTAAGTCACCTGCCACATAGATGGCATCTGCATCTGCAGGAGAGACGGAGGATGCAGAGAGAGAGAGAGAGAGAGAGAGAGAGAGAATGGGGACCAGCAGCAGGTCCTGTCCACACACTGAGGATGTGAGAGAAGATGAACAGGATCCATGATAATGCACACACAATTAAGGAGCAAGATGAGAACTATGACAGTCCCAGACACAACAGTCAAGGAAGGTCAGCTTTAAAGAAAAGAAACTCTTCTGTGGCTCGCTGTATCGCCAACAAAACCACTTTATCATCACATGGCATGGCTCACGGGAATAACAACTTAAATAATTTGGCATGTGGCTATTCAACCCTACCTTTAGGGACTCAAGTATACTCCCATCCCACCCTGCCTTCTGTTCTCCCCCATTGGTTTAATGGTGCATGAGGGAAATGTTCTCATAGTTTGAAAAAGTACTTCCCCCCACTAGCCTGAAACATTAGAGGTAATTTTTCAAATACCTTGGACTTCACTGGAAAGTCACTGTTGACAAATGTAAGTGACGCCTAGATCTCTGCAATTTATGAAGTGAAATACTAATACCAAGGCTGGTTTTGTCATTACTGATCACCCAGATCGTCAAAAGATTGATTCTACTAGGAAAGCTGTCAGGATTAAGAGGTTTTGGTGAAGATTTCTCTAATGAAGTGCAGAGACTAACAAACTGTGGGAAAGGGTCCCTCAGATGGCATACAAGGTACTTGTGTGAACTCGCAACACATTTCCCAGGTGCATGAGAGTTGTGTGCAGCGGCATTAGAGTGCAAACCCATTTAAAACCACATTCAATCTTTTCTAGACATCATCCTTACATCTCTAAACTATCTGAATGTCAAGCTAATGGCTCCAAAAAGCAGGCTGACAAATACACATGTTCCCGGGAAATAAAGTTCTTTTATACTAATATAGGTTTAGTAAAAGGGTCAAATCCCTTCTCTTACAGCAAATGGGCAAATTCTCTTGGCTGTGTAATTTAATATAGGCATGCCTCTAAGTCCTTTTCAGCCCCGCTGTTCTCTGCTGCACAGGAGGAGGCTCTTTGTCATTGTTTGCTTCCACCACACATGTGGTGATGGCAAGGAAAAGTGACCATTACACATTTCTAGACGTTAAAGTGGGATAATGAACAGAAACTCATTCTGTTCATCAAATCATTTCTGCACTACTCCAAGACCCAATTTTGTACAGTGAACTATTTTTTCAATCAGAATAAACCACAAAGTGCTGCAGGTGAAAAGTAAACAATTGTTCTGTAAATCTATTTACTCAATTAGGCTAACTGGTAAAAACTAGTCTTCCGTGTGGTATGAAGCAGACTCCAAGTATATTCAGCTCTCTGATGTCAGTGAAAGGAAAACCTGGAAAACAAGGTGATTTCCAAAGCAATTCCTGGCAGTATGAAACAGTTTAAGAAGTATTCAGCTCTGGGAAATTTGTGCTGTGTCACTTAGCAATCCCTCTCACTTATCAACAAGTAATCAGCTCATGCTATCGTCTTGGGAATTAGTTGTTTGGTTTCAAATTTTTGTGTATCAGAGGCAGCTGAGCTCACATCCTTTCAAGCTTCCCCTCTGCTGGGACCTTTTCATCAACATGAGCAAACTGGTACATAAACTGTTTCCACACTTGCTTACTTGCTAGACTATCCACTTGCCATAAAGTTACATTTCATTTTTTGAATGCACTAAGCCACACTACGATTACAGGACAGAATTGCACCTGGCTATGACTGATATTCTAGTAATGCAAAACCATTTTCCAGGATGCAAGATGAGGCCATCACCTGTGCTGACAAGAAGCTAGAGCTGTCCTTTTCTGAATATGCACTGAACTCAAATTGAAGGGTAATTTCTTAAAGTGCCTTAAAGTATGCTTTCATCCAGATGAAACAGGGTCACTGAATTACTTGTCAAAGGCACAACGAGTATGATAATTACCCTCAGTCACCTATTACTGCTTCCGGTTTTTATAAAATCTGCTGTTGATTTCAAACCTGAAATCTGAAAATTTTAGACAAAACATCATTGGTGGGAGTGAAAACCATGGGTTGTCAATAGCCATTAGCTATTGCCAATAGCTGACTCACAGTCAGGTTGAGCTTTTAAGAAAACTCCAGATGCCTTCTCCACCTTCAAATGTGCTGCCCAACATCTTCACTTGATTTCATTTTTAGACTGTATTTCTTATCTTAAGAAGATAAAAGCCAGAGCCAGATGAGAAATGGTAGCCTGCCTTGGGAGAAGAAACATGAGAGCTATACACTATAGGGCTGAATTTCTCCTCTGACACCGAGCTAAAAACCTGTTCATTCTGTATCACCAAGGCCCAAGAAAAATCCCTCCTGTGAACAAAAACCAGCAGCTCTCTGAAAAGTGGTGACATACAAGAAAACCAATTAGATTTGAAACTGACAAGCTATTATTATGCCAAAATACCTCCCCCACCTAGGTTGTGAATGATCTTTGGCACATGGTATGGCGACAGGCAAACTTCTCTTACTGCACATCTCACAGAAAACTGGAGACAACCAAACACTGCTGGGGTGGGGTCATGGTTTACCTTCACCAGTGCCAGAACCCCTCCCTGAAATATAACCCACTCCTGTGCTACTTCTTGAACAGCGCACCTCTGCACTGTCCTTAACCTTGGTGGCGCCACCAAATATAAGTTTCCTTAGGTTTAGAAATAAAATTTAATAAAACTAACTATTTTCAAAGTGTGCTGCTATTTCTGGCCAGGAGACGGAGTTTCATGATTATCAAATACAGCCTTTCCTGCTGCTCCTATCTCCATCAGAGTTAATGCAGTTTTAACATGCATGCTACCAAGACCTATCTACACTGCTATTTGTTGGGGCTATGTTTTTCTTTTTATTATTTCAGACTTCTGTTAATACTTAGGTAGTTAGCTGTGGCAACACATCTGACTACCGGCTGCCACTGGAATAATCCACATGCCCTTCCTGTGCATCAAAGCACAGAAAAAGTCCCAAAGTGAATAATAGTGTGACTTAGCTAAGCAGGCTAAGGCAGAAAATAAAAAGAAGAGGCTCTCAAATGCAGAATCAGCAGAATGTTTGCACCCAGCATGGCCTTGCAAGCACATATATTCAGACTTTAGTTTAGATGGTCACAAACGAGCACTGTGTCAATCTACTCCTCCTCCACTCACTGTGTCAAAGATACAAGCAATCTACTCTGCATGTTTGCTCCCCAAGCTCTAACAAGATCTCTTGGAAGCTACAATATCCTGCATCCTCCTTGCAACACACTTCTGTGTGTCACACATCACTCCAATTATCCCTAAAGTCACTACTAATGGCTCAGGTAGACAGGGAAACAATAGGAGTAATAATTATCAAAAAACCAGCCAATTTTAGCTTCGTGGTTGGAGCTGTGTAGTTACAAGGATGCATCTGCTTAGTCAACTGTTACAAGGCAGCTCAGGTAAAGAGAATTGTTTATAGAGACGATTTTGTGCTGTGATGCCTTAATAACCATGGCTCCTTCCATGAAAAATTATGATGACTGCTAGGAAGATTTCTCAACTGACCTTGCGCTAGAATTGGCTCTTCTTACTTCCCCTGGGAACAGGGACCAGTCTGTGCTGGGATATAGTAACAGCACACCATCAAGTCAAGAGCAGGACAATGAGTGCAAGTCACATCAGTCAGCATTACCTCTGCTGAATTTCCAGGCCATACTGAATCTCCTCTTTTTTCCCTCTTGGGAGGGGTGTATTTATTCACTAGTTAAATACCTTGTTCTGAAAAAGCAATTACACAAGATTTCTTTTCCCATGAGACTCCCATATTTGCTGTAGATTCTAAGTTCTTCTTTTCTGCACAATTAAAAAGTAAGTTTTATGCTTCAGCAAGGGCAGATATTCAATTTTTCCTGTTACCACGCTAGGATCCAACTTTCTTACCAGAAGAGACATCTTTTTAGCTTAACTCTTGAATTGCTATCTTGTCTTTCACTCGCTCTGGAAGACAACTCATCAATCATGGCTTGGCACACTTTTTTCTGACTAAGGTGCTATAAGCTTTACTTTTAATATTCCTTTTCATTCCTAAGTTCAACAACTGTATACAACTGTGATATCAAATCATGTTTATGCAGTTCTATTAGACTGGATAAGAGACCCCAGCGTAATAGGAAGTAATGCAATTATAGAAAAAATATTTTATATTACTGGTCTCTTAAAAATGCTGCATGCTGAATACAGGGAATTGAATTAAAAGGCATAAATAGAACACAAAGAAAAAAATCTAAAGCTGGTTGAATAAGCTTCCCAAAGAGAAACCAGTTTAGTCTCACTTTGCTTGGTGCAGCTGTTCAAAGTAAAGTCAGATTCTTCTGCAAAACTAGAGTGGGCTTATTAAAATGATGGTCTTTGCTTTGCAGCTGCTGATGCTTTTAATAAGGGAAAGCTCAAGGCAAGGTGCTCCTATGCTTTCTCAGCAGTTCAGCTGTGTAGAGCAATAGCATTTCTTGCCTCTCCCCACCTTCCACCTGACCCTTCTTGTCTCATATCCCCATCCCTGCCACCTCCCCAGAAAACAGCCATTAATCTTAGCCTCAGTGACGTTATCTCAATAGCCACTGTCACACTCAGTTGCAAAACAAGTAGTACGGGGTTAATCCTTCTTTGTTTGTGGTGGAGAAAACACAAGAATAAGATCACCCTCAGCAACATTACACCTAACTCCACCCTGCTAAAGGACACTACTCTTCACAGCTCAAACAGTGCATGTCCTTCCATCCCAGTGCAGCACACTGAGCCAAAAACCACACTGTAAACATTAAGTCTGTGACTCACAAAACTGAGACTTGCCAGGCTTGGCTGTTTAGAGGATAAGTAATTTCACATCTTCTGACAGGTATCATTAATTTATTTAATTGATTTGCACCCACTAGTGCTTGTTTAAGCTTGTACTCTGTTACTTCTTGATATATGAGATGAGAAAAACTTTCTGCCACTGCCCAAAAAGTTCGGTTCCCATCCAACAGCAAGCTCCCAGGAAGTCTGGGGAACCAGAGCAGAGAGCTGGAGAACTTCCCACACCCAACAGACAAAAGCCTCTGTTGCCTATCAGCATACACTTCTAACAATCTCTGAATAACAGAAGGAAGGGGACTCCTTGGAGGTCTCTTGCAGGAGTAAGTGGCTGAAAATAAAGGTTTAAACTCAAGAAGCAGCCCTTAAAAGTCTGTTCACTTACAACCATTGCAAAACAGAGTGGAGACATTTGTTTGAAAATCATGATGAAACCACACCACTTTGATGTAATGTTTCATTTGGGTGATCAAGAATCCAAGGTGGTTTGCTTTTTTTCCAATGTTTTGTCTTTCCTCATTTCTTGCAGTTTCACAAGAAGACTAAATTGCATTGTTATCACTGTATCGCTTTCATACAGAGCAAATATGCTACAGTGCTGGATTATTTTCTTTCCTATGTAGTATAATTTAAATAATGCATAACTTTGAGTCTAATGAAATAACAGGTATGTTATTCAGCTTTACAGTACCAAATTTTCAGTGTTGCTAGGTGTCAAAAGGTCAGTCACACTGACCTAAATGCTTTTCCCCTAAAATGCATGTTTCTCTTGCTGGAAAATTTATTTCAAATGCCTAACACCTCTAGAGAGCAACAAACACGCAAGCTGGTTAATTTCCACTGAAAGGACTGCGCACAGATTTTAGCCACTCAAGTATTTCATCAGGCCTTATTTTGTGGCTTTGAATCTAAAAGCCACAGCTGCATATTTGTTTGCTTCAGTTTTATTCTGGAGCATGATTGTGAGAGAGTCCCAGTCAGTTCCTTTCAGCCGCCTTTCTTCTCACAGTCTTGTCTATACTCCCCTGTAAGCATGCATTCACACATCCTGTTACACACAAGCCTAGAGCATTCCAGATGTCATAGTTTCTGCAAGGGAGGTTTCCAAATAGGGAGGACTCCCTAGGATAACCTAGGGGACCCCTTCATAATGCAAGTCATTCCCTGAAAGCCATGCAACCTACAGGATGCAGGAACAAAGACACAGGTGTCTACAACTGAGACAGACTGGCAAGGCTGTTCACCAAAGAAACCTCTTTTGCAGCACTTCAAAACCCTGTAGGAAAAAGGATGAGGTCTCTAATACATACTGGATTTGCTAGTACTGTCTGTTCAGGACAAAAGGTTTGTGACCCCCCCTCTGGCCTGGCCTCACTCCAGGGCCAGCTCTCCCCAGGGATGCCATCAGCAAGGCCTCAGCCTGTGGCACAAACGTTGCTGATTTCTTTCTCCTTTCAGCCAGAATGGGAGGCGTTTGTATAACAGATCTCACAACCACAATCTGGTATGCATCTTCAAAGTCTTAAGCACCATAACCAATAAATCCTCACAGTTTGTCCTCAGTGAGGTATGTGCTACTATTATTCCCAATTTGGAGGCAACAGGAGGAGCTCCGTGAGGCTCGCTGATTTGCCCAGCGCTGCAGGTGGGATGGATCTTTGTCAAAGTCATGACCAGGACCCAGGAGGAACTGCCAGCCCTGGCGGTTGAACCACGGAGCCCTTTGGGACTTAGAGCTTTTCTTCAGCTGTAGGATAAATGGTGGCTATACAGCTGTCCACTGCTTTGTGGACATGTTTGCAGTATCTGCAGCTCAGATGATATGCCCTGTCACAAATAATGAGGAATTTATGGCCTCTCATTATTGGTAGTCAAATGAAACACAGACCTGAGACAAAAATCTAGCAGGGATGTAGTGTATTAATCAATATGAGTATGTGAGCCACAGAAGTGAGGATACAAGGCAGCAGAAAATGTGAAAGAAGGAAAGAAAAAATGATTTATCTTTTTTAATATAGATCACCAAGACCATTCATTATAGCCACCTGCAGGTTTGGATATCTCAGAAACGTGGGTAAAATTACAATCCTTCAAAAATAGTACAGTGAAAAATCACTGCAATAAGAAAAAAGATCAGTTGGAATGCACTTGTTGGCATCAAGCAAAAAAGAGTAATTCACCCCAAATTAAATCCTTGTTGCCTTTCATTTCATTTAAAAACTATTTAATTAACAATCACTTCCCTCCACAGTTCTCATAAATAATCTAAGTGTTAGCATTCCCATTCCTAGAGCTGGGAATGAGGTCCTCTGTTGTCTAGAAGATAAATATAATGCGTACAGAAACAACAGAAGTTTCCCCACGCTGCTTTGGCAGTCCATCTTTATCTTAGAGAATAGCAAAGCTATTTGCAGTAGTCAACTTGAATAATTTTCCAAATTCTGGTTAGATGATATGCAGATATGCTAGGTTTTGGAGAAATGCTCCCTGATATTAAACTTGTATTTGTTGCTTGTGTCTTGTTTGTTTTTTTTTTAAAAAAAGCATTACCAATGAAACTATTTCCCTTCTTTAAATCCTCCCTGATTATTTCTCGGGAGTACAGAGATACTATCTACAAGCCTCTCCCATCCAAGCAAATCAGCTGAAAACATGATATAGAAAAATCTAGAAATACTCAGAAACCTGAAAAAAAATGGAAGAATTGGAATTTCTTTTATCCTAAATAAAGGTCTGAGGAGGTACATGAGGATAGCCTTCCAATGGAAGGGAACAGTCTTTATTTCATGCTTATGCTGGATAGGAATGAGAAGTTGCATGACAAAAGTGCATCAAGAAAGACTGAGCTAAAATGTTAGGAAAACATCCTCAGGCATTGGAATTGCTCATAGAAGACCCAGAAATCTCCACTTCTGGAGCTCTTGAAGCTACACCAGGAAAATATCTGTTTGAAAAGATACAGGTATAATTGATACAGGTTTAGGACAGGGAACAATACCCCAGGTCCCGTTTCAGCCCTAATCTTCCATAATGACAAAAAAGTAGACCTTGAGTCGTCTAATGGAAAACACTCTGGGTTCTTCAAATGTTGATTTAAGTCTGTTCAGAACTGAATGAGGCCTGTAGCTCAGCAAATACATAGCATGTATCAATAAAGTACATACTTTTTAATGCGTTAGCAGGTTACATTTTCAGACTGCAGAATCAAGAAAGACTTAAGTCAGGTGAGAAGCACACCAGTGATGTATGAATCCACAGTCTACAGTGGGTTATTCTACTAGAACACACATTATTTAATTGCATTCTTTACATACAATTCATTTCAGTGGGGTTTTCCCCCTTAACTGTTTCTGAACAGTTTTCATTACTGGAAGTGTTAACTACATGACACTATAACACAAAGTCTTGTATCATTTCTCACTTTTTAGTGAGTGGAATATTCTTATAGGCCCCCCATACAGAATTGCACAAATTATGAAGTCAACACTGTCCTACATTGACATATACCTCTCAATTTGTTCTCAACAAGCATTCCAGCATAACAGCTTCCAATTCATTTTTCATTTACAGCCACACTAGCTAACCTTAAATTTAACAATCTCCAAAGAAGCAAAACTAAATGATTACACACAATCAACCCAAACATCATGCTCTAATTGTAAACAACATCTGCAGAAATCTGTTTTGCTATTTACTCAGCTCTCACTGAGATGATCTTGCAGCCCGACTAAAGCTTTCTTGGACTTGCACTGACTTGGACTGGCTCCTCTTCATCTCCAAACATTCTCCAGTCTTGAAAACAGGTTTTAAAAACAAAATTCAAGGACCCACCTACACCTGAAGAGGAGGGCATGGGAAGATGGTGAACAAACACTCCATAATCTATTTCTTGTCAAGTAGTTCACTCTCCACTTGGGTGAACAGAACAGGCTTTGGGTCCTGATGGCCCAAATTCTGCACGTGCTTGGGAGACAGTATCTGGCCTTTGGAAGAGGGCTGCTCTAAGGGCTGGAGGCTTCAGCACAGAAGAAAGGCTTTCCAAAACCGGCCCTCAGTGAGCACAAAGCAAGAGATAGCTTACTTTCCTTCCTGAGCACCAATGCCTGACATTTTATTCCATTTTATATTAGATTACCTAGCAACAGTGAAACTGATTCATCTTGTGTCTTTGCCACAGCAGCCATTTCAGTTGCTTTCTCTACAGCCCCTGTCACTAGAGCACTCAGCAACTATACGCGTCCCTGGCCTTCAAAGAGAGATCACAGCCCCTGCTCAGAAAACCTTGCTGGCTGGCAAGAGACTGGCCAGAACCTTCTTCTGGGAAGATTTTTGGTGCTCAGCAATCATGTGTCACCAGAAATTCTCGTGATACCCAGATGAGGCATCTGCCATGTCCTCAGTGTGGAACAGCCTTAGCAACAGATTCACTCTAGCATCTGGTGGTTTTGCGCACCTCTAAGAAATCATAAAGAAAAGAAAAGCTATCATTTTCCATTAATCACTTTCCATTTCCATGGCTATAGACTTCTGGATTATGCTCAATTAGATCTTTTGGGACATTGTTTAAAAAACAATTCACCTTTGGAAATGGGAGGGAGCTGAACAGACTGGGGGAATACCCTTGCAAATACAGCTTCAGATCAAAGATGCAAAATTGCCTTGGAACAATGCCCTTCTTTTCCCAAGCACGATTACTAAGGCAGTGAAGCCTTACATACTCAAAAACCTCTCCAAATGCAGATCTGAAAATTACTGCAGTGGAGCAAATGACACTCATGGATGGAAAGGCAACACGTTAAATTTCTGTCCCAGCAGTATCACTCACAAGCTATGGGATTAGCTGCCCAAATTGACTGACTTGCCTCTAGATGTTGAACCTCTACTGCCATTTACAGACACCTCCTCCTCCCTGACACATGATGCCCCATCTGCTGGAGATTCCTCCTGTCACCTCTCTCCTGACAGCTTTCCTAGAAATTGCCTCTGTTGTAAGCAGGAAAATGCCCCACACTCAAAGCTATTTGCTCTGTACCTGCTAGCTCAGCTGTCCCAGAGGTGCCCACACTACAAACCAAGCTCTGGCAGTTTTGCTGCAGCAGATTTGAAAATGGATGCATTAATTGTGAAACTGATCACAAAACTGGCTACAAAACCACAATAAGGTTTTGCTAAAATACTGGAAGCATCACTGTTTCTATTCTGCAGGGCTCTAAATAAAGCAGTGGTTCTCTTTTTTCAGGATGCTGCACATAGTATTTTCAGAAATTATTTCTGCTGCTTCTACTACTTCTAAATACTTTACCAAGTATTCTTCCCTAGCTTTTTTCTGATGTGCCTCCTCTGCTTATTTACTCACTTCTTCCTTTATGGAGTTTTGCCTCTCTCTTCTCAACTGATTCTCTCTTGATCACCTGGCTCGTATATCCTCTCTTTTTCTAACATCTCCCTGGATTTCTTAAATCTGAAGCTTCCTATCACCTTGTAATATTCAGTTTCCAATTGTCCACATGGCCTCCTATGATGTTGTAATTTGTATGTCAGCATTAAAAAGCATTAGCACTTGTCAAACTCAAGCATTTTAGGGTGACATTCATTAATTCTCAGTGTAACTTCCTCTTTTACCAAAAATTCAGTCATAGCTGTTTCTTAGCAACAGATTTATGAAACAGATACTCTCAAAAAGCAACTGCTGAAGGAAGCTGATAACATAGCCTTATTCCCGACCACTATTAGAAGCAAATACTACAAAGCAGAATAAAATGGTTTTGTATTTCTGTATGAATCTAATGAACACATGTAGAACATTAGCATCAACTGAAGTAGAAGACCATATAAACTTCCCTAATTAGTGTATCTCTGACTTGATCTGCAAAAATAATCTTGCCTTAAAGGCTGCAAAAAAACCCAAACCATGTACAGCCACAATCCTCTCTAGCACTGGACTATATTCAAAACTGGAGTCTGCAATGGTCACATACAAACAGGTCTCAGAGCACCAGACTGCAAAAGGCAGACACATGCACTTCCCACGTGCACAAAAAATGCACACGCTCACTTCAAGCACACCAATACTAAATAACCAAGAATCAGACTTCAGTGCAGGAACATAATCACTTAGTATTTCATTCTCTGGAGTCCCCACATTTATACCATAATTTCAGTAAACTGAAAGTTTTTCATTTTCACGGACTTCAGAAATAATTCCTTTCCCCCCAAGATTTTTCTACACCTTACTTGAATTTGCCAGGTGAGGTTTTTCTTTTTTTTTTTCCCCCCAAAATAACATGCTGAGCTCCAACGAGCTAGTTCATCGAAAATGCAGAGAAAAACAAATTTGCGGATAAGGTAAAAGAGTGAAACCAAACATGAAGCATGAAATCCTATGAACAGAAAAAATGAAATAGCAATACCAAGAGTCTAATTCCTTTCATCCTAATATCAACCGAGAGCAATTTATTAACTAGACAATGGTTCAAAATCCCTATAAATGACAGTGGAATCAGGACTGATGTCTTTGTATTAAGAATGATGACAACTTTTTTGGCAAATGAAATCTCATGCTGCTGTGGCACTTAGTTGTGTCATTGTAAGGCAGCATCTGTAATATATGGCTGCACATGAATTATGTTAGGAATGGGTTAAAGTAATAGATCTGTATTTTTCCCAAGAGGCAATACCAAAAAGGTAATTGCCCATATTTGTACCACTACATTACAGAGAATGACAGTTTCATGTCTTCCTAATGTTAACTGAAAATCTATAAAATCCATTTCTCTTTCTTGCTGAGAAATTAATATAGGACCAAAACTTGAAATTCCAACTCTGGTCATGCTCAGACAAAACTCCTACTGAAGTCAGTAAGAGTTTTGCCAGGGAGAGGATTAAAGATGGTACATTTTGCTGCATGCTACCAGAAATGTAAAAGCTATGGAGCTAGGTTTGCATTACGGTGCTGCTAGGATTATTAAAATTAGGAAGATTTTGGTCTTTCACCTTTCAGTCACACAGTCACGTGGACTTGCAGAGGCAGACAAGCCAGCTTGCTGGAGAACATTTAACACAGGGCTGGGAGCCAGCAGAAGTGAATCCTTCCCGCAGTATCTCCCTTCCCTCTTTCTCTTTAAGGCCCAACAAGAAGCAGGGAAGGGGAAAAGAAGCAAGCCTGGATCCTTAGCAAATAGCACCAGTTGGAGGCAGTGCAGCACACCCATCATTACAAAAGCCTACTGAAGCCATCCACAGCATCTGTGCCGTTCAAGCACTGGGGGCATGCCTGGGTGCACAACCCTTTGGGAGGCTTTAAGCTGGGCTCTGTGCCACCGAGATAAGACAACTCAGAAGAGAGATGGCAGGAAGCAGCCAATACATACACAGCTTCACTGGGCTTCTGCTGGCGGTGGCTGGACCACACTGGTAACCAGAGGAGCCCGTTATCCCTAAGGGGGTACCTGGCTTTGCAGAAAGGGTATACCACACTGCCTTGGGGTCCTTGGGTTTTGCTGGCTGCTCCCTTCTCTTGGTCATGTTACCTTAGACGGATACAGAAACTCATTTTAAAAAGTACACAGTTCATCAACTGAGTGGCTGGGATGGTTTTGTTCTCCAATAGAGTTTCCAGAGACATTAGAATTTCGTTTGTTAAGACAGTACCAACTTTTCTTACTTTACCAGCCAATTTCTCCATGTTTTCATGATGTGGTAGCAAAACCCAAGAACAAAGATATGACAACTTGAAACAGCTAAGTTATCTAACCAGCCTGCAAAATGAAGCAAAAATTAAGGCCTGAGCTACTCACCCTTTTAAATTTCTATGAGAAAGCAAGAATAATGTAGGATCTCACTACAGATGTCATTTTTAAAATGAAACTTCACGAGTATGATGACAACAGGTTTCTGATGTTTTGTATCACTAGCAATGCCATCTGGCACCAATTTAATTTCAAATTGCCAGGCAATTATTACTAAAAAGTTAACTAATGTTCACACCCAGGGATACTTCTTATAAAGCTTAATGAAAAATGTATGTTTAGGGACCACCATCACTTGCAAAATAAAGATCAATACAGTACTAATGATTCAAACACCAGCATAAAGACACTGGGGTCCTGAATTTAAAATAAACTAGCCCTGTTGAATTAAACTCACCGATCTGGGTTCTAAAGCAAGTTTCAAAGTATATACCATACACATACTCATTCAATACTAGTAGTAAAAAATGAGATTACTTTATTCATTCTGTTAGTAACACATGACTAAAACTGTAATATATAGCACTATTTTACACCTACATAATCTCCTAAAAAACTTTGTAGAAAAAATGAAACTACAGATCTTACAAGGAGTCTGGCTATTACGGATTAAACACCACAAAAAACTTACAGTTTTGGAATTAAAATTGCATTGCTTCATTTTGTTGGCATTTCCTTTTTATGTTAAATGTCTGGCAAGACCTAGGATGTTTACTCCCACAAATGTTAACAGACAGTGAATTTCAAGCTTTAAAATTCACCATTCCCAAATAGTAAGGAGTAGTAGTACTTACAAATGGCAAATATTTAAGTTGGTCTCTTAGCTGATGTGAATTGGTTAAAGGATCTGACTCATACCTTTCTCAGTCTCTAATGACTTTGAGTTCCTCACAGTTTTGCATCCCATGCAGATATATTCACTGCTGGACAGACTGATCTGTTAGTATTTTACAGTCACATGGCATAAACATAAACGCAATGCAAGGAAAGACATGGGAAAATGACGCTGCACAAGCTGTGCACTTGCAATTGGGATGTGTAGGTAGCAATAACAAAAAATTTCAGAATGCTAAAGAAAGCAGTTACACATTACTCAGGGGCAACTTAATGGTACACTAAAAGCCCTCCCTAGAATCCTGAAGCAGATAAAATTACCCAAGTAAAAGAAGGATGTGACTCCAGGCAGGACCACACACACATGCATGATTTCTCCTGTCTTCAACTGCAGTGATGACAAAAATCTCAGACGAATAAACACCCTGATTTATTTTATAGGGGAATACAGTGCTGTGCTCTATCTGGGGTCAGAGCCAGGGCTTTGGTGTAACCAGGCAAGCATCTGCACAGACTCTTTGCATCCTGCAACATGCAGATGGAATTCCTTATAAATCCAGTGAGTTAAAATTACATTTCTATTCTGTATTAAACAAATAAATCTCACAGTAGCCTGATTTATGGCACCCAAAGCAAGACCTGCATGTCTCCAAATGGGAAAAAAAGCATCAGAAGTTTTTCAGAATTTCCACTCCCCTCCAAGAGACGATCAAACCCTTTGTAATTAGACTGATGACAGGATAGCTCAGTCTCTCTGCCATCAATCCTCAGCCTCTCTGCTTCATCTGCCAAAGGTTGCCCTTTCCTGGCATGAGTATCTGTCCCCTGGCAATCACTGATCAAACTGCTATCATGTGGGCCATCTACAAATAACTAGTGGTTACAGCTGCTCTCACCATGGGCGAAGTTCAGACCAGAACCCAGAACCAAAAAATGTTAAAGCCCTACAGTTAGGAACAACTTCCCCCAGAGGCAACTGCCATAACCACCTAACAACAGGTAACAACTTCACCTGAGTCCCAGAGTAGTTGAGTTCAACAGCAACAGGTTTATATATACATCTGGATTCCAACAAAGTGTGAAGTAGCAGCAGGGAATGGAAACTTGGTGTCCTCTTTGGAAAGCAAAAGCAGTTATGATAAATCTTTTTCCTCCTCTTGAAGAGGCACATGGCCCTTTTTTTTAACAGAATGATGAAGAGTGATAAAGTGTTGACTCTTTACCTGGAAAGACATTATGCCAACTCCTGGGGGAAAACCAATGCTGACATATGGGAGAAGGTAACCTGTTATACCTCACAGCAAGTAGAAAGCTGGTCGCTGCGCATTCTGCTTCAAAAACCATACCTCAAATGCCTGGTGGTTACTAGAGAAAGGAAACGCGCAGGCAATTCACAGTCAACTTACCTGATTTTGATCCATACTGTCAGAAGCAAACAAATGCAGAGTTGATGATTTGGGTCCTATTTAAAAAACTTTACATGTATTGAAAAATGAGGCAGCTGAGCCATTAGTAGTAAGACAGAGTTACTGCTTGTGTCATAGAAGCTTTCACAAGACCCATCAGGGACTGAGGTATCTATCTATCACTGGGCTACCTGGTACCCGGAAGACAGACTTCACCAAGACAGGGAGACACCTGTACTACAACACAGAGGTAGTACCTCAGACTGCCAAAAAATTACTTTTGGCTTATAAAAGATAAAACTAAGAGAGAAACTAACTTCCTAGGTCTTTCATCTCATCACCTGACATTAACAGAAAAATCAATAAGCAGGGCTTACCATGAAGAAGCCAACACTGATATTCTTTCATACTTTTAACTTTTGTCTCTCATATTTAAGGCAACATACACTGTTTTGAACCTGAATGAAAACGGGAGTCTTATGTAAATGTTTTCTACTACAACGCATAGACTTACTGAGACTTAACATTTTGTTCTAATTCTAATAGTTAATCTGTACAGGTACATACAGCCCTTGGATTATTCCTAGGAGTCTTAAGACATTTAAAAGAAGTGAACCAACTTCTTATGACTATGCATTAATTAAGTACAAGTGCACCAGGAATCTCTGATATGGCTAGCCCTGCTGACCTTCACTCTGGGACCATCAGCGTCATAGAAGTGTGAGCTAACTTACAAGCTCTGACCTCAGCATCATGCTAGGTTTCATGAGGAAGCATTAAAAATGGTTACATGGCATGCATCTTTAGAAAAAGAAAGGGGAATTCTGGTTTAGGCAGCAAGGTCTGCGCTGGGACATCTGCTGGAGTAAAGACATTACAAAAACTCAGCAGAGGCTGACCACAAAGTGAAAAAAATGTTACCCAGCCCTCAGACAAAGGTTTATATAGAACTAGCTGTTTTCTTGGATCATGGTCCCTGAGGCAGGGACAATGCATCCATTCCTGAGGCATCATCAACTTCAATGCTGTAGACACTGAAATTGTGCTAAAATGCTTCCAGAGTGATGACTCTTCAGTGGGATCACATTAGTCACCAAGAAACTGCACAACCAATTGCCCATCTGGCCACAAAGTTTCACCACTTTCTGTTCTCTAACTTCTCATACCTAATATTAGCTATGAAGAGTTATTACAGAAATACGATCTGTGGTGTTATGGATATGTGGTTCCCAACACACACTTGCATATTTTTCTTTTGTGCATCAGCTCTCTTGGGAAGGTGTCATGGCTAGAACAGTCAGTTGGATACTCTGCTTCTTGTGGATGTGTAAACAGCACAGCACTTCTATGTGGCAAGAGTAAATGCAGGTATGAGAGACACTGCCGTGCTTATATTCTAACTTATTCCAAGATGCTATTTGGGATTTTACTGATTACAATTGCAATGGATTAGGGAACTATATCTGAAGTTTGCTACAATGAGAAATGAAGACACAATAATGGCATCATAAGAATGGCATAATGGAAATAAAATTATGAATTTGGAAACTAAAGTAGAAAAGCAAATTGCATAAATAAACAAGTAGTGTTTAAATTACTGTTTTTCAACTATCAGAGCAATCTGTTCATATTAAACGCAGTATCTATTTGTGCACCAAACAAGAACTCTAATCCGAATTAATTTTCGGCTTTAAAATGCAACTTTCTATTCTCTTTACCCACTTTTGTCTTTTATCACACACTATGAACTGCAGTTTTACATTTTGAGGGGATTATTTTAGTTAAAACTCCATTCTCTGTTTATAGAACTTGACGACATCTGTCTCCTTCATTGTTAACTCTGCTCTGATGATGAAAGTCCTAGAGCTCTGGATAGTACCTCAGAAGCCAAACAAAACATTATCACTTAAATCTGAAATATCTGTCACGTTCAAAAAACTAGCTAGATAACACTTAATTTAGAAACCTGCACACTGTATTTGCTTCTCATAGGTAAAACACAGTGCCAAAAAGGTCTTTGAACAGAATTATCTAAGAATGAGGAACTGGAATTTCGTGACATTTGCAACCATTCTCATGAAACTGCAATATACAAAGAATTGCTTATTATGTGCTCTGTATTTTTGCTTTAGAGCCTGATTACTAACATAATATAGGAAGAAACATCAATTACTCAGCCTGAAAGGTGATCTTTAAATTAATTTTACTTTTAAAATAGTAACAGAATGATAAACTAACCTATGAAATTAACTTCTTATTCTTGCAGTATGTTAATGGAGAAATTAGATGGAAATAACAATTTCTCAAATCACAAATATCCAATACATGCTGTTCGTATTTTTTTCTTCTTTAAAAGAACAAAATAAAGACTTCTATAAGAATACTGTTAAGTTACAATTCATGTTCATTTAAAAAATGAACCCTTGTTTGCATTTTTACACTAATTTGGATTATCAAGAACATTAAGACTTTGTTACTTCTTATCCTGTTGATTTCCTAATTTCCTGAGCAGCGTAAATGGCTATTTTCACTTCTGCTTTTACTTAGCTTCAGTTTTTGATTGTTCTCCCTAGATAATAACTTCTTGCTCTGCTGAGGCTGCAAACCATATATTAGAGTATTTCAAAAGCAAAATATC
The DNA here is from genome assembly GCA_013401275.1 of Pandion haliaetus. Lineage (NCBI taxonomy): Eukaryota > Metazoa > Chordata > Aves > Accipitriformes > Pandionidae > Pandion > Pandion haliaetus. The sequence continues at coordinate 9,227 of VYZV01007173.1, read as the reverse complement.
CAATACATCACAATTTCAATATGTTCTTTCACTTGGTAAAGGATTTTCATGAATCTAATAGTTTATATTGTTTGAATACTTTCTTTAAAATAATTGTATCTACCAGCTTAATCAATACGACAATTTACCTGTAATAGCAAGTCTTATTGAAAGCTTCTCTTAGAAAAAGAATGGATATTTACACTGAGCCTGTTTCTTCTAGATAGTGAGGATACATCAAATTAGTTCCAAAAGCATATTTTACATAGATGATGATAAAAAAGCGTATGTGTAAAACACACTACACTACATGACATTATAATTGTGCCAATAGGTGAAAAATTTGAAATTCCCTACGGGCATACAAAGCAGATTTGGTACAATGCTCAGAGATAAGCTGAGCTCCCAGAGAGAAAAAAGTGACCAAACATTTCAGAAGCAGCAAGAAAATTATCATATAATGTAATATCCACATCTGCTATAGTCCAAATACAGCAATCAAATTTGTAGGAAAATATGACATGCTATAGTAAAAAGCAAAAAAGGGAAAAACTTGGGCTTAAACTGTGACATAACCATTTCAACATTCTTATGTACTCTGTTTCATTAGGTCTGTCAAGAAATCCAGATGGTCCAGGCCAACAAACACAAGTCCCAAAGCAAAACACACCCTTCAAATCACAGCACTGATGTTTCCTCAAAATAGTTGGAAAATAAGCACAGCTTACTTGAGTATTCAACCAACCAACTTTTTCTACTTTAAATTCTGAGTAGATGAAGCATGGCCTGACATGTAAAACTTGCTGTCTTATGGCCAACAGCTGAATATGTAGTCATTTGATCCGAATACACACACACCCAGTCGAATGTACATGTTAAACACACATACATTTACATTAAATGAAACAGAAATAAAACTATTGCAAACAGGTTTTTGGGGGGCAGAGGGTGTTTTTTAAACAGGGTAACCATTCAAGATGCTATAAAAATACAATTAAGGAGTTTAATCTCTGTTTATCAGAAAACAAAAGCAACAATAAGCACATTTATAATAACAGATAACAGCTGAGGAACTCCAAGATTCACATATTTTCCACTACACTGCACAATTACTAATGAAATACTAGATGTGATCAATTTACAGAGTGAAAGATACAGTGATAATGAATTATAAAACTTTATTGGCCTGCTAATAGTAAGTTCATCAAGTACTTTTTTGTAAGTAGAGATTGTCCTAACAGTTATGGTAGTACTTGGGAATAAAAACAATGGTTGTCTACTACTTACAAGAAAGGCATAACAGTTTCAACGTGAAGAATCAGAGGGGAAAGAGACAGAAAAGACTCACAGCTTGCTGATGGATTACAGCAAACTATTTTTTTATGATGTTATGTTATGTTATGGTAGAAGGCATTTTTGCTCTATCATTTAGAATATTACTTTTTTCAACATGTGAAAAATACATTTTAGTAAAGAATACTTAAGTTCTATACTTTGTTATCAACAGAATTACTCTCTTCCTATTTTTAAGTTGACCCTGAAATCTAAGGAAGACTAAGGAACACAGGGCTCTGAATGGCAGTGGAAGACATTTCAAATGTATTTGCCAAAGACTCTGGTCTTGGGGTGGTGCAGTGGCATGGCTGCCCCATTCTGCTCTCACACTAGTGAAGCCAGTAATATCAATGAAATAGCTGTGTTAAAAAAAAATCTCAGGAAAAAATCAGGATTTCTCTTTCTGTTTTGTAGACATGCCTGAGGAGTGAGCTCTACGCTGCTTACATCAAGGAAAAATCAAAGCCATCAAAAGAAGGCCATGACTTCACCCTCTACTTGCTTACATATCAGATAGTACCCTGAAATCTTATATGGTTGTTCCTGTCATTCCAGCTGAGGAACAAAGTTACAGTGAAAATGTCTGTGCAACGAGGGGAGTTTCCTCCCATATTAAGACATAATCTGCTTAGTAACACTGCTGTGAGTTAGTGCCTCTAGGGAATATGTGGGAATTGCCCTCTTCAAAATGAAAGCAGTTTAGCTCTACACTGCCTGCAACTCTGCTTCAGGCCAGGACACGTGCTTATCCACCACACTCCTTGCAGCTGAAAAAATATAGCTAATCATGGAAGGATGCTATTAAAATTAGAAGGCTATGGCATGTCCATATCAAAACAATATACACTCTAATGGGGGCTCTTCATCTTTTTTGGATGAAAATGTTAACCAGTTAACCTTGAGGTTTTAATTACAAGACAGTAACATATTCTACAAGTTTGATCATACAGTCTACATGCTTGTAGAACTAAACAGATATATTTATTTCCAATTAATACATCATTTTCTATTTTCACAGCAGATTTAATTTGTGTGTACAAAAGAAAAACAGAACAAATGGAAGCCAGCTTCAAAAGTATGGTCATACACGTTCCCATGGAAGTGGGACAATGAAATGGGCTGTGAAATGTGAAATACACAGTACCAATGTTCTCTGTGCTCCCTATAATACTGGATTTATAGTTCTCGATACTTCTAACCATCCACAAACTCTTGCTGTGGAGATCCAATGACAGAATCCGGCAAAACCTGGGGCTACATTATAATCTGGAATACTCTACACCATAACATAATGACAGCAAAGCCTTTCAAAAGGATATTTAAAGACCCTGCACATTTTTACCCTATGGAGAAGAGAGCTTAGCACAGATCACGAAGAAGGATGTTGAGTTCTCTCAAGAACAGAACAGAAGGAAAGACAGAACCACTGAAAACTGGAAGGAAGAGAAGAAGCCCGACAGAATGATGAGGAAGAAGAAGAAGAAGGAGGAGGAGGAGACAGAGGAGGAGGAGGAGGAGAAGAATACTAAAAACCTTCAGGTAAGCTTCTGGGTTTGTCTTCTGCAATGAATATGAACAAAATACTTAGCTGCCCAACTAATAACTTTCAAATTATTTCAAATGTTAAATATGAAACTGGAAAAGAAGGGCTGAATTAAAAAGATGTCAGAAAGGATGCGGTTTTTTTATCTGTCGTATAACTGCTTCCAACTTTACAAACCATTTGCAAGTTTTTAACCATTCAAACAACTGCAAAGTGCTGGCCTTCATGCTGATGATTAATTGTTGACTTATGGATGGCCAGGTGAAGGAACTGAGAAACTGGACCTTTGTATGAATGCTGTTGTGTATAGAGCCAGTAGGAAGTGTACCGGTCATTCTTACATGGCAAACTTCTGTCAGTTTTTTAATCTTTGAAAAAACTGTGCTTAGGGATTGGCTGCACCCTAGGAAAGAAACAGACTTCTAGTGCTTCTGCCAGCAGTGAAAAAAGAAAGAGCAATTCCTGCAAGAACTATTTTAAGTAGAATTATTTCCAACTAGCTGTCCACAGGTTTTCTTGGCACTGTCTGCTGCCCCCAAGGATCTTGCTCCCACTGAAATGAATGATTTTCTTCCTGCTGCATGGGAGAGATCCAGCTGGTAGTCAAAGGCAGTGGAAAGGCTGGGGACTGCCTTGCACAGGTTAGGGTACTCAGACACACACATATTGACATGCAAATGTGTCACAGAGGCCTCCATCTGCCCTGGCAGTGAGCTCCCACAACTCCCATCAAAAAAAGACATGGTCCCCAAACACCTTTCTGCAGGAACAGCCTTCACGAGGGCCCCCACCTCATCTGGCATGGCAGGCAGGTGCAGCAAGCACAACACAGACCCCAGGCTCTGCCTGGGAACAATGCACTCGTTTGCAACATAGACCTGGCCACTGGTCAAACTTCACCAAATTCAACATGAACAGGTTTACTTAACAAACCAGATGATACACCTTGCCTCACACCAAAACACCCCCAGCAGTGCTTCCTCTCCAGTTCCCCAACTAATCTGCCCATCAAACTGCTCAACAGCTTATCTCAGTACTTAGCTCTGAGTATATTAAATGTCAATTTAAAGTAAATTCTAGTATAAATAAACCCCTTCTAGCAGACATTAGAAATATGCTTTTATTTTAGTTTCATGTCTGGCACAGTGAAAAAAAAATAGCAACTCTGCCTTTAGATGTTTCATAGCCTTTTTTATTGCTCAGTGAAACAATATAAAAGCTTTTTAATGTCAAATCCTGGATGTTCAGCAACTTTTACCGTGTTAATGGTTCCTGTATGATTCCTACTTTGAGTCTCACTTTATTTTGAGGAGGTCAAGAATTCGTAATTAACTGAGCCCTTTGTAAACCAACACCATTTGGGCAGATCAGAATCTCTACAGTTAAAAGCAATGTCACTTACAATCAACCTGAAAGACAGGAGTTAGTGGGTACTATAATTTCAACGTTAAAAGTTTAGCTCCCTTAGCTTTAAGAGGCTCTGTCCACATACTGAAAAGAAACCATTTTAGGAACACATAGTCTTTTTCCATCAAGCATTAAACATCTGCATTAAGACACTATTAGTAACAAATCATGTGCTGTAATCCATAAGGTTCTGTGAATATCTGCATCAAGTAATAGTGCACTGAGTGGCTAATATAAAAGATATAGTACAAAATATGTAAGAAGGATATTCTACTATATATATATATAAAAATATATATATTTCACTGGTGCATAAATCAGTTGTGGTTTATTAAAGTTACCTCCATGATTACATAAAATCCAAAATACTGTGTCAGTACATGCTGAAGTATTTGAAGGTCAAACCTACTCCTATACCATAAAGATGAACTGCAAAGTGCTACAAAATAAATTACGAAAAAATTATGTAAAATCCCCAATCAATAACTGTGCACATTTCTGCATATAAATATGAATCAGAAAGAACTACCTTTTAAAACTAAATATTTCAAAAATCAACTGCCAAATTCCAGCTCTGCAAGTTTGCCTTTTCCCTGCCAAAAGAAAAGGGTTCAGATTCTCACCTCATTTATTTGGCAATAAATTGTGAATACGTAACTGAAATATGTTGACTTTGTCCAAGCAAAACTTAAGACTGAAATTAGGGCTACTGGGTCAAGCTCTGCTCATGATCCAACTTACATTTGATGTAACTCCACTGACTTTAGTTCAAATATTGGTGACCCAAATGAATCTCCATTGGTTTAGAATCAGCTAAATGACATGGGATATTTTTTCAACAGGAGGAGAGATTTAAGGGTAAGCAAGATGTCTGAGAAGAAAATAATTAAAACGAAGTTAAAAGAAAATCAGTAAGCAGAAGAAAAAGTTAGTATCTCTCTAAAATAAGAACATGACCACACAGACTTAGGGAGGAAAAAAGGCAGACATTCCTATATTCTTTCTGAGGAACAGTAGAACACTTGTTGACATCTGACTTCAAACAGGAACTATGATGGATATCCTTAATTGCTGCATCCCTTCCCAAGTCACCACAGTATGTGCAGGGCGACAAAGACACCACTATTCCTAGGTCATCAGTAGACTTCCAGCTCTGTCCTCTTTAATGTGGGGAGAAGAACACATCTTTAGGACAGATTTTGGAGAAACGAAGAAAGCACTTCAGCAACCACAACTGCCCTTCCCTAGCCAGTGGCAGGAGAAAGGAAGTATCTCACTACATGGGCCTAGAAGAATGCAAATGTGGACATATTCCTTGACTAATAAGGGTATTGCCAAAACTTGAACACAGCAGGAATAAAGAACTTGGATGCAAAAGACTGAAGAGAACACAAGAACAAAGTTGAAAGAGTAGAAGTTTTAAAAGGCAAAAAGCAAGTATACGGAGATAGAACAAAAGAGTGAAGACAGTATTGTAGAAAGAGAGGGATGGTGTATGCTGTAAAAGACTACAGCAAAAGAAAAGACAACAGTGTTTCAAGGAAGAGTGAAAATGGCTGAAATTAAGAAGCAAAACCAATGAAAAGCAAATACAGGAGAGAGAAAGCAATACCATCTCTTCTTTTTTACTAAACGTAATTGTAAGGAATTAAAATCAAACCATAGCTCAGAAATTTAATCAAAATGCATAGAAATCTAAGCATCTATCTCGGTCTTTTGCTGCTAGTCTTTGTAGCTAACTCTTGGTTAAAAAACCCAGAAACTTCATCTTTCTTACAAGGATTCCCTAAACTGAAAAGATCAAAGTATAAACTCAGGATTTGATAGGTAAATAGCATGAAAATGAATGTCTGGCACTGTCCCTGCTCTTGCAAAATGTTTGTGCCTTCACTTAGCTTTGTCATAGTAAACTCTCGTAAGAAGAAAGTAGGCTCTCCTCTGAAGCATACTGAAGCATACTCTGAAGTATACTTCACAGTTAAATATGAACAGTTAAATAGGCCTGTAAGTATACAGGCTGAAGGACCAACTGTATAGTGTTGTTATTCTCGCTCTTGGTTCAGAATCAGTATTCCAGCCTACTAAAGATCTGTACGCTTACCCGAACTTACAGACTATAACGAATAAGCACGACCTAATTGAATGTGTAAGTGATGGCACTTCAATACCCAAACGCAGTTAATAAACATTATTGCCACCTTTCTGTATACAGCTCATACTCTCCATCTTACTGGTAAAGTCAGTGGAGCCACGTACATAAACAAGATTTGCAGGGCCAGCTCTGCAATTTACTGCTTTTGGATTTAAGGCCACATCCTGAAAATATACAAGAACTTAACTTTAAGAATGTGAGCATTCCCACTGAAATCATTGAGTTTACACACACACTCAAGTTAAGCATTTGTAGAATTTTTGCAGAGCCACTCGTGCAATAAAATAAAAGCAACTTTGCAGTTCACCTTTGATAAATATTATTTATAAAAACAACATCTTTCCAGTTAAGTTCAAACAGAAAAAAATCGACAGAGGAAACAATATAACGTAATTTCACCTCAATGTCATTTTGGAAGACACAGTGAGGACAAGGCAATAGGAAAGAGTGTGATAGCTTATTTCCGGACTTTCTTGAGTTTTATAGCTGCCTCAGGGCTTGGCTTCACCCTGCTCTTGCAAAAACAGCTACTGATTTCAATGTACTTCTACAGTTCTCCAAATACAACCAATGACTAAAAGAGAAGTCCAAGGGAGGTGGCACTTCACTGGGCAAGAACACTGTCCACTCCCTAGTGTGCAGCATACAGTTTCCACAAGCTCAACAGCCCCTCTCTCATCTTTTCCTTATTTCATTTACCCATCCAGTGGGATCTTATGAAATAAAACAAAACCTAAAAGAAACAAAATAAAATGTGAGACATCATGCTTTAAAAAAAAGTTAAAGAAAAATTAATACAAAAGCCCAAACACAAATGAATACTTGACAATCAAACACATAAACATAAAATGCATTGAAAGCATACATAAAATGTTAAATAAAAACTGTACATGAAATTATGAAAATGACAACATTAGCTCTATCTTCTGGCCAGCGATTTTATTAACTAAAAATGTATAAGGTGTGTTACTCATCTGCCTTTAACATATCAAAATATTCATATAGAACTGTAATGCAATAAATATAGAATTCTCCAACCAGGGACTGTACTATGCATGGGTCAGAAAAAAACCCAGTCAGGTGTCCTGCCTTGCACAAAGGCCTATGGTGAACAAGCCTGGGCGTGCAATCAGGTTTTCTGTCTTTGGTCTGGTGCACCAACTAAGTGAAGGGAACGCTGCTATACCACAGAGTTACTGTAAGTACAACACCAGGTTCCTCTGTAACCTTTGTTTCATGCCTTAGCTCTGTGTGCATCATCCTTTCTGCCTGCTCCAAACAGGCTCCTTCCCTTAATGTCATTAAGTGACTTTGTAATGGCAGAAAAAAGTGGAGCTGGGAGAAA
>VYZV01007172.1:12044-38459 GCA_013401275.1 Pandion haliaetus | reverse complement strand
GGGGGGGAGGTATTTGCTTGCCTGTAAATGCATGAATTCGGCTTGAAGGGTATGGGCTTTCCAGGGGTATTTAGAGCCAGTCATGAAAAAAGCCTAAGCTAAAATAGTCCAGCAGCGGTCTTACCTCTGCAAAATCAGATTCCTCACTGCAGAAATCAGTTTTCAACATGAACTTTCCTGTTCTGTCCAGCTATTTGTTACTTATTTACAGTGGTAAACTCTCGCCTGCACGGCCGTGCTTTTGCACCAGGAGGTGCTGGTCCATCGTGTTGCTGGTAAGAAAGGCACTCTGACTTTGAGAAGTATCATTTTACATGCTTTTTATTAGAGTTAACACTACAAAGAAAGAGAAAGCAAGCTATAGATAATGTTACATCCCTTCAGGTGCTAGCAACCCTGAGTTGTGCAGCTTCTAATGATCCAATCCATGTGCGCTGTGCTGTGCAAATCCAGTCCACGGAAGGTTTATCTCATTTTGGTCATTCAAGACATTATGGAATTTTCTTGCAAGAAAACAACTCTATTCATCATTCCTACTGTCAAACAAAGATGATGTTCTTGCTGCACTTTTAGATAAAGGCAGAGCTATGCAGGTGGTGCAATAGCTGGGACTGAGTGGGAGTTTCCCACAGGCTCCGGATCACGGTGACCTGGGTGGGCTGCACCATGGCTGAGAGATGCCAGCAGCACAGCAGAGCCTGAAGGCCATGCTGGACCTGACGTCCCACACAGCCCAGCACAGGCCTGGGCCCCCTCCAGTTAACTTTTGCGTGGATCACTAATGCCCCAGTGTACAATGGTCTCCTGGTCAGCAGTACAGGAGGTACCACTAAAATCCTGCATTGAGGCTTCTGGGGCAGTCACTGTAGCAAAGCCTCAGCCTCATCCACTGCCTGTTACAATTACACGGAGGGATTAATGAGGAGAAAGCATCTAAATTTTGTTTTCTCTTGCTGGCTTAGCTAAAACACAGCCAAAGTGACAAGAGGGCTGCTAAGCTGGCACGCCTGCTCTGGAGGCAACAAGAGTCACAGGTGGGTTACCTCACCTCCTGCTCGGGGAACCTCCACCCTGTTTGAAGGCAAAAAGCACCTTGTCACCAGACCATGATAACCTGTTGATGGGGTACCAATGGGTGCAGGAGGGCAGGAATGGCTCGGGCACCCCGCAGCTGGCCTCGAAGCAGCAGCCCAACTAGAATCATAGAATCATTTAGGTTGGAAAAGACCTTTAGAAATGTGGTTGTTTCAGAACACGCCTTGCTATTCCAGGAACATGGACCTGCTGGCCAAGGAAGGATGTACTGTAAACGTTGTCCAGTGATCCAAAAGCACTTCTAGAAAAGAGCTGTTAGGATAATGCATAAGATGCCCTAGAGCAGAGGTCTTGCACCAAATTACTGCCTCATGCCTGCTGCTGCAGAGATTTCCGTCGGAAAACCACAGGAGGGCTGTTAATCAAAGTAAATCAGTTTTAGTCCGCTGGCTGTAGTGGAGTGGCTCCAGCATGCTTTCAGTGCTGCGGAGCTGCATGCCAGGAAGGACAGCCTATTTTGGATGCTGGTGTATGTGCATAATTGGACACACCTGATCCGGGCAGGCTTGCCAGGACCCTGGTGAGGTTTGCAAATGCATTTGGCAAAAAGCATGCCAGGAAGAGCTGCTGAGCCTAAACATCCTGGAAGTTTCACCTCTTCTGGGAAATCCTTCTCTGGCGTGTGAACCAGCCACACGGCCAGCCACAGTCAGAGCGCGGTACATGGCAATGATCTGCAAATCTCACATTTGCTCCTTAAGGGATGCTTCAAGAAGATCAAGCAAACAAAATTCCCAAATCCCATGCCATACAAATCAACAGGTTTTATATTTTGGTGCAAGGAATAAATAACCATCAACCTAGAGATAATTTTAGGTGCAGAAAGATGACTTCAGTTTCTCAACTCCTGGACAAGACAGTCTGATACTTCTCATTACTGGCAAGACTAGCTGAGATTTGGGCTAGCAATCCAGGAGAGAGACATCTAAGAACCCATTGCCTTCCAGCTTCCTACTCCTGCTTGTTCTAGGAAGACAAAAAACAACTGTACAGCAGTGACTTACCCTTGTCATTTCCTCCTTAAGCGTAGGCTGGTTGTTATTATTGTTTTGTTTCAAATGATGAGAAGAAGATTCACACCTTATAAGAATGAAAAATGTCGTTACAGATTCCTGTTTCCAACAGAGTCTCTGCTTTTATGCAGTTATCATTCTATTTATACCAGCCAGAGAGGATCCCAAACACAAGTGCTCCTGCCCCCTCTCAAAACAACCAAAACACTTTATACTCCTCTCTTGGAAATGTACAGGACACACCAGAGTTTAATTTTCCTCTCCAGACCACAGCCAAACCAAAACCAAAGTGTCAATGTGGAAGCGCTGCTTAGAATATTTGGGTTTGCATTGCCACATTTACGAGGAGGCTTGTGCTTCACACTGCGTGACACATTTTTAATGTACATTGTAAATGTCTGTTTACACACAAACCTTCCCCTCCCCTAAGTAATGAGGGTTGAGGCTGTAGCACGTGCTGATGAAAGGAAGTAGACATACGCTTTGTAAGGCATCCACTACAGCACGTGTCTGCTGCAGCAACAAATCTGGCACTTGGAAAAAGAAAAACCCAACCCACCACCAAATGAACAGACAGTCACCAGCTGTGAACCACCTGAAATGCTGCTCTGCTTTGTATCAGAAGCAGTGATGTGGCTCAAAGCCCCAGGTGAATGGCTTTGACATTCGCCTGGCACATGCGCCCACCTGCCTCTGCTGCACCCTGTGGAGGAGCACAGGATTTGCACTCACCCCTGGTGTGTCCCATTTCAGTACAAATTAAAAACTAATTTAGGGCCACCAAGGACACTCTCCACCTTGCAGTGTGGATGGGAGCCAAGATCAAGTGTGAAAGCCCAGTCCTCCAACAGAGCTGGTCTGAGCTGCGTGCTCTCTAACAGCAGAGGTACAGCACACATACACCCGAAGGGTGTTCGTGGCATCAGGGGCATTCCCAAAGATGAGCAGCTGTGGGTCCAGTTAGCTCTGGCCAGCAGGTGAGCATGCTCAGCTGCATGGTGTGGTACATCAAGAGGGGATGAAACCCTGTAAAGCCCTAAACACTGTGTCATATCATCATGCTAATTGACATGTTGCCAAGAGGCCTTAGACATACCTTTCCCCTTGTGTGTAGCACCACGGGGAGACTCCGTTGCTGACCTGAAGAACATACGGTGCAGAGAAAAGACACAGGGCAGCACATGGAGCGGCTCACCCAGGATGCCTGCCAAATTAGTGGTTGTGTTGGGAAGAGATCCCAGAGCTGTTGCTGGTCTCTTTGCAAGGCAAGATGCAGCAGCACTAGACATCAGCCGCCGATCCCCAGCACTTCGTTTAGCAGGATGCTCACACTGCCACCACATCATTTTCTGTTCCAAGTGCAATATAGCTATTCATGACAAGGACAGGAAAGACGGGACCCACTCCTCTAAGACAGGCTGACTTTGCTCTGCTCTACAAAAAAACACAGAGATTTTAAAGATTTACTCCTCAATGATCGTGGTGAATGGCTTCAGCTGCTTGCTTTCCATGTACCTTACAAAAGTTTGGAATTCAACTATTGGATCTAGATTTGATCCCAAATTTCTGCATCCTGGAATTTGATTCAGCCAAGGTCCATATTTGGCTGTGAAACTAAATACCTCCCAGACAGCTCCTTTTTAGCAGGTGTTTGAGCATGTTTCAGTGTGGTATTTAGCATATGGGAAAAGCACAACAAACCAAAACAGACCCACTATTTCATCATACTTACCTGAAATTCCTATCTAGGATTTATAAACAAAAAAGCTGAGTGTTTCACGATAAAATATGGTGTATGACTGTGTGAGCCTGGGCTGCTAGTGCTGCCCTTATGGAAGAGCTGGCAGATGGGTCAGGTTTGTTGTTATCTTAACCCTTTGTGCCCCACATTGGGCACCAAAATGGACTGTCGTGGTTTAACCCCAGCCAGCAACTAAGCACCACGCAGCCGCTCACTCACTTCCCCCGCACCGAGTGGGATGCAGGAGAGAATCGGGAAAAGAAGTAAAACTCATGGGTTGAGATAAGAATGGTTTAATAGGACAGAAAAGAAGAAACTCGTAATGCTAATGCCCACACTCATAAAATGACAACAGTATTATTCAAAGGATTGTAATATACAAGTGATGCACAATGCAATTGCTCACCACCCGCTGATCGACACCCAGTTAGTCCCTGAGAGGTGATCCCCCCGCCCCCCACTCACCCCAGTTTATATACTAGATGTGACGTCACATGGTATGGAATACCCCATTGGCCACTTTGGGTCAGCTGCCCTGGCTGTGTCCCCACCGAAATCCTTGTGCCCCTCCAGCCTTCTTGCTGGCTGGGCATGAGAAGCTGGAAAATCCTTGATGTTGAGACTAAACATTACTTAGCAACAACTGAAAACACCAGTGTGTTATCAACATTCTTCTCACACCTAGCTCAAAAACATAGCACTATACCAGCTGCTAGGAAGACAATTAACTCTGTCCCAACTGAAACCAGGACAACCAGCATGAGCAGCAAAGCTAATATACGTTGAGACTCAGCAATACACAGGTGTGGGTACAGATAAACACAGGCAGATAACCATTAAGTGGTGAGCAGAGAGCCCTACTGACTTGCTGTTCTTTGTCTGTTCTGTTATTATTCATATACTGATTAAATCCTCACACATACCAATCTCTGCTCAAGGAAGCCTATGTAGACACACTGTGTTGGAATGACGTTTACTGTTTTAGGTCTTCACAGTGTGGCACTCCATGCTTTTCTTCTGATCCATCTTATAAAAGGTGGGCGAAAGAGGAGAAGGACCTGTTTCTTACTTGCTTTTTAAAACCACCATTTTTATTTATATAGGATCAGCTCTTGAGTTTTCCAGGCTTGGATCACCTACCCCTCCAGCTTGCAGGTGGAGGGAAATATCTCTGCAGAGAGAGCCTAGAGCAAGTGCTGCTCTATCCCCCCATCCTCCCTGGATGTCAAGACCGTGTCACCACAGGCCCTAAGGAAGGTCAGTTGGCCAGCAGGGCTGATAACACTTGCCATTCGTCTTCTGGCTTAGCAGGGCTTCAGCATCAGGCTTATATCTTGTTTAACCTCAAAATTGCCTCTCACAGTGGATTTGGTGAGATGTTGTGGCCTAATGCAAAGGTACTGTAAAGCCACAGGCCCTTGACATAGTGACAGTTAACACAGAGGTGGTGCCTACATCCTCTCTGAGGCCAAGGTGCAGGGATGAGCTTGTCCATGACACCCCACTATAGTAGAATGAAATGGCTCAAGCTGATTTTCCCAAGTCTTAGCCCACTGGAATGTGTTTGAGTGTCTGTTTCTGTGTAGATCCCCATTCAGTGGAAGAGGCAATTTCACACAGATTTGCATGAGCTTCCTATGAATACTGGACCCATCCAATGCGTGGAAAGGGTGGGAAATCTTCCAGAGGACACAATCACCATACTCAGTATGGATGAGACAGGAAGCCATCAAAAGCACAGACCAACACAAATGCAACAGCCAGACAAGCCTCAGCATTCTTAGGAGAAGTCCAGGCTCTTTTTTGCAGTGCAGGAAATCTGCAGGGACACACTCATGGACAGCACTTCACTAGTGGGCCAGACAGAAACCAAGCTCATTCTCCCAGTGTGTAACATCAGCTCCGCTGTAGTAATGGAGTCACAGTGGGGTCACGGCAGCTCAGAATTGGCACAGGGTGTGGAAACGGTGGCCATGCAAACTTGAGGAAAGCCAAGACATGCATTTCACATTGCATAATGACAATTTAAAGCAAAGGCAACAAAGCACTTCAGGGTTCTCACTGCTGGGATGGCAAGCTACAACATTTTATGTTACATTTCTGGAAATAAAGATCGAAAGGGGTTAAGGATGTTACTGAAATGTCCCAGCACTGCTGTGTTTTGAGGCAAAATCACTGTATGCAGTTCTACAGACAGGACACTGAGGCAGAGAAAACTACTAATTAATTGCATAGCAAGGCAGTGGTTAGAAAAAACAACCCAGCACACAAGAATAAATCAGCCTAAAAGCACACACTATTCCCCATGTGCTTTCTTTCACTGTGACCAAAACCATCGGCTTCAAAAAAAAAGGCATATGTTGCTATATCGAGACTTCTCTGAAACCCAACTTTGCTCATTTAGAGTCTGGGTATCTCTGCACTACAGCACAATGCAGAAATAATCTGTTTTAAAAAGAAGGGCATGCCACATCCTACAGTGTTTAACATCTAACAGAGAAAGGCTTAAGAGCACCTAAGAGGAGCTGAAAGCTGGAAGTGGACACATCCAAACTAGGGATGAGGGCTACCATTTTAGCTGGAAGGTTCAATGACACTGTAACCAACAGCAGAGGGTAGCCACAGTCACGGCCCTTTGACACTGTCATGTTATGTCAGGCTAGGAAGATGTGTACAAGTTAAAACTAGTTATTGATCTCAACATATTGGCAGCTGCATTATTATGATGATGAAGATCAGGGCCAGAAGACCTGTTTCAGATTCAATGAAAAGGTTGTTTGTTTTCAAAGGACATACGTTCTCTTTCCTTACTTTTTCTGTTTACCTTTCAGTTGGATTCCCAATCTATGTAACGTTTTTTTTCTTTTTTTTTTTTTTTTTTTTTGCAGCGCATGTGCTCTGTGAAGGGGAAGCGGGCCTGCCTTCAGAGGGTCTGGGCGTGGTGTGTGTTGTATGCCACTGGGTGGAGCTGTGCAGGATGTTGTTGCTTCAAGGGACTCTCAGGATGAGCTCTGCCCTCAGGGGTGCTGAGGTCCATTCCCACCAGAACCATAGGATTCTCACTACAGACTTTCTGAGTTTCATTTCGCTCTTGGATTAAGCATGAAGAGTGTTAAGTGCCAGCACACCAGTGCAGAAGGTACAGAGAGCCTCCATGGTAGCCCACAGTGAGGATTTCCATGCCTGTCCCCAGAGCTGCAAAGACTGCATGTGGCAACTCAGGCTAGCACAGTAAGAGCCAAAATGCAGAAAGATAGAAGGTCCCAAAACGTTGGCTGCCCTGTGATTAATTTGTGAAGTGGACAATGAGAATGTGTTGTCTTAACTGTGTGTTTCATCACTGCTTTTAATGGCATGGCTGAGGAAAGCAGATTTTTCTGAGAACTCCACCAGCTCAGAGGTGTGAACATGGTCACTGGGTGTGCTGGGCTTCCTGGTCTGGAGGAGGCAGGTGGGACTTCTGCATCCAGGGCAGATGTTTTAGAAACCTCTGAAACTGTCGGCTTACGCATGGCACAGAGAAAACTCCCTGATGTTCACCCCCGACTCCAAGCACTGTAAAATAAGTTCCCTCCCAGCCATCCCCATTTGGCAGTCTGAACTGCAGTGTGCATACTTAAAGTGATCCTGGTATATGAAGCTTAACGGAAGTAGACTAGTCTATTGGTGTTGAAACAACAGAATTATTTCACCATTCTTTCTCAGGCGAGGGACATCCCTTTGCCTCTCACACATTTATGAAGAAAATTAATCCAGATCCTTCATAGACATCAGGAATGAGACAGTTGCCACCAGGACCAAGCTCTTGGATCATGCTCCTAGCTGTTATGATCATGCAAAGGCACAGCTGGCTGCTGTGGCATTTAATTTTTATTTATTTTTGTCCCACACAAGAATTTAGTCCTTTGGCTTTGTTCTTTAGCTCTGTTAACTCCTCAGTGTGAAAGTCCCTGGTGAACCCACAAAAAATATGTATTTCCCAGTCAGGCACTGTCAGAGGAGTTGCTTTTTCACCACAGCACAAAAAAACAGCAAACCAAGCTGATACGCAAAAGTAAATCACAGAGAAAGACAACATTTTTGCTACTGCAGATTTTTCTGTAAGATTTGGAAACAATCATTTGCCAGCATTTGCCTTATGTGACTGCTTAGGTGATGCATGAGACCATAAACCCCACCTGACAGGACATCCACAGAGGAAGCAATGAACTGTGAGTGCAGCCAGCAACCTGTTCTATAGCTTTTTGACACAGCAGTTTTGAAGACCTCTCTTTTCCTTTGTGTTGCTTTTTTGGAAAGGCGCATGACGCAGTTGAATGCCACAAGCAATAATTTAATGAGATTATGTTCATCCCAGACACGTTGTTGATCAGCTGTGAGATGCACCACCACTGAGTGAGATTGCATTAACCATACAACCTCAGCTGAAATTGAGGCAAGCAAGAATGGTGGGGCTCTATTTCGGACTGGGCTGCAGACCTGCTGGAGGCATGGCAGGGGCAAGATAACAAGCCCTGTACAGAAACTGCAATTAAGGATGTGAGGTGACTTGTGCAAATCACATCGTCCAGTTCCCATTGTAGCACTGTGATTTCAGACTTGCAACTGTGCACAGCGGGGGCTACCTTTTGCCACCACTACGCACAGTTGCTAGTGTTAAGGTCACCCAGCTTGAAATAGAACTTGCTTAGGCCAGTTGTTTGAGTGGGTGAGCAATCTGAGAGACACAACCTTTGTTCCTTCCCCATCAGCCTCTTCCTCTACTGTTTTTTTTAACCCTCCTGTTATATTAAAGCCACAGCATAATTATAGGCTCCAAAAAGCAGCAGTTTTGTTCCCTATTACCCTAGTGAATGCTATTAGTGCAGTAGCATTGCTGGCTGCATCCTGGAAGACCTGCTCCAGCAAAAATAGGAAGACAGATATGTATTTATTTATGCTGATTCTTCATGCACATGGAGCCCAGTGTGGGAGGTTGGACTAGAGACCTGTAGAGCTCCCAACCCATTTGCAATGTTCTGGGATTTTTGTCAGGGACGCCAAGTGACGCAACCTTTATATTACCATTGATCACACATGCCACAATTCCAAAAAAAGTTAGTGACAGAGTACTCAAGCTGGTGTGGGGACAGAGGGACAGGATCTGTGATAGCATCTAGAAAGTAAAAGGTCAAGAAATGTTCTTTTATGGCAAAATGTGTAGAGCAATACTATTTGTTCGGCTGGTAGAGCAGACTGCCTGCCCACTTGGTAAAATTCCCAACCTCGGTGCACAAGAAGCCTGCCCCTCAGGAAACATTAAAAATGCCCATAAGTTTACAGGTAGGATGTGGGGCCCCCTCACAGGTGGCATTAATGAGATTTACGCTGGCCTTTTCAATAGCCAGCATGTACAGACAGGCACATCCAATTAAGAAATAAGCAGGCTGACAGTACACCATCAGTTTTGGATGAGCTCTATCCCTGCCAGAATCAAAGGCTGAAGAAGCTGCATCCCCAGGGGAGAGCTTAGTCTACAGATCACCAATGATCTAGCTAAATGCTGAAGGTTGCTGGAAGCACCTGGCTGTGGGGAGTGCTGATGAGGAGGTGCAGACAGTGCTGCTGGGAGGTGAGTTGAGTGCCCTGGCACAGGCTCAAGCAGAGGCTGCACAGGCACGGAATATTGCCTCCTGTCATTCTCTCCAAGCATATCCACCTGCCTGCACAGCTTTCCTTCAACATTCCCTCTGGCTCTGACATTAGATGGCTTTCCTTTGTGTGACCATATTTGGTCTCCTGCATGCTCCTGGGATCGCATGGGGGCAGATACTTGGGAAAGGTGCAGAGGGAATATAATGGTAGTGAAATAAGTAGAGACTGAGATGGCAGACCTGCGTATGAGGACTGGAGTAAAGCCACCTCACTATGTTAAGCCTGGGTTACAGTAATACATTCCTTGGGGATTACCAGACATATTACCACTAAACATATCAAACATGACATGAGCACCAGCTGTGGCACCAGAACTCAGATCTCCTTTTCCTCAGTTTCATCTTTTGGATATTCAAAAAAAGGGTTTGTCTGTATTTTTACAGCTTTGGCCAAATTCTTGCTTTCTGTAACAAAGATATGGATGGGATAAAGTTTATTCAACTTAAAATATATGCTTTAACTACATATGTTCTCAGTGAAGCTTAAGGTCTTTGGACAGTAGTAATCCCAGTGAAGGGAGCAGGACTTTGCAGCAGCTTTGAGCCATGCCATACAGTTTCCTCATGTTTCTCCCAGTGTCGATCATGCTCCAGTGTCACAGTGCAAGTATCTACATGCGTTGTTACATGGGAAGACACAAGGGTCCGAGAGACATCCCTTTACCATTGTGAGTCCCTGTCAGCAAGTTAGCCTTGGACCAAAGATCGGACCAAGGATGTAGACTGATTTGACATAAATGTTCTCACATTCCTAAACCACATGCTGGACAAAGCTCACTCCCGCCCCAGCTGGTGAATGAGGAGAAGCAAGTCAGGTGCCTAAGGACATCCTTCCCCAACCCAGCTTGTCCTAGGACAGCCACTGCCACTGTCCTCACCACATTATCCCAGTGCCCTACCAACTCCTTTCTCCAAGTGGCAGGCTTCTGGCCACAGTGACTTGCTCTGCTGGTAGATATCATGAGGGTGCCTGCTGAGAAAAAGATCCCCACCTATTTTAGTCCATTTTCTTACACCTTTCACTACCCAGACTCCACAGGAGTGTGAGAGATTACCACGACAACCCTCTTAGCTCAGCTGGTTCTGAGGTACATGTTGACTCAGGCCCACTTTTCATGGCGCTATCCCAGGAGCAGAAACCCAAGCAAAGATCCCACTATGGGAACACTCACATTGAAATGGTTTCCTACAACTTTGTACCCAATATTTTCATGTCCCTTTCTTTTTTGAGCCCCCCAAGCATCCCTGGATCCTTTCCCTCTCTCCAGCTACCTTTTGCTATGAAGCCACCCCTTTTTCACACCCCTTTACCCTCGGGTTAAGCAAACAGAAGCTGATTCACAACAGGTGTGTTGATTCACTCACCAGTGGGTTAAGAGCCTGTTTCACCAGCCCTTCCACCTCCTTATGTGAAAAATCAGTTGCAATACAGAGTTCACATGCTCTTAGGCTGTTTGCTGCTGGGTTACCTGTGGTTAGCAAATGGATTCGTAAGTTGTTCAGGGGTGAGCCCTGAAAGACAGAGATTGTCAGAGAGGGACAGGCAGGGGGAATGCCTAATCCCTGATTTCCTAAGGAAACCAGTTTTAAAATAACTTTGCATCTAAATAAGTACTTTGGTTTTCCAAAGAGCTAAGCTCCTGGGAGAATTTGGCCCAAAGTGCTGCAAAATACTGATCCCTGCAGAAAGAAGACAGTGGAAGTTCTGGGGCATCACCACCTACCTTTGCCCTTAATTACGTATTTTACATCACCTATTCCTTGATACAGGGTCATTACGAGCAAAGGAGGTCTGCAGAAAGTGCTCATTTACATTATGCAGACTTCTCCCTCTGTAGTTTGGCTAACTGATGTGTGGTGTCATGTTTAGATATCTCACAGGACTCTAAAAGAGGTTCAGTAAGCATTAGCTGGGAATTGTATTTCAACTTTTTTCCCCCGCAGTGCTGGCAAAAGAAAATTACAGTTGGAGGAAACTGAAAAACAAAGCAGCACAAAAGCAATCCAGTGCATGCAGCAGAGGAGCCCGAAGTCTGTTTGCTCTGTGAATTTTAGATGTGGCAACCCAGACAGCATTATGCAGGATTTAACACCTCTTGTGACCTTGCATACATACATGCAGATACAGTCTACCGTGAGAGCCTTCAGACTGCAGTCACCCAGTCAGCCCCTTCAGCCATATTCAGGACACACAGAGGAGTGTTTCACAACCACAGAAGCTTTCACAGATAATCATACGTATTCCATACATGCAACATGCACACACACCAACTCCCTTCTCACTGAAGCAAGCATGGCACTTGAGCAGCAAGAGCTCTAAGCAAGCCGATACAGTGCTGGCATGAGTGACCTCCAGCCAAACAGACTGCTGTGCTGGGATTAACAACAGGAGACCCCTCTCCCTTACTTAACTGCAGCTGATCCAAGGGCATCTGTAGCAGAAAGCTGTGCCTAGTATAGGAATGTTTGTCCTTGCAAGGAATTACAAACTTTTTCTAATTCTGGAAGAATTTGCAGACAGCCGGCACATAAAGTGCCACATCATTTCTAGTACACTAGCTTCAGACTAATGCCTCCTTCAGGAAGCAAAATGACAATTGCTTCTGGGATATACTGACAGAGTCTAACTGACATAATCAGTACCAGCCACCACACCTTATGGAATAAACATTTTATTTCAATGAGATTACTGTGTTGACTTGATATACTTGAATTTTCCAAGGTGTTTTGCCTTACAGTCTGTTGCAAGATCTTGCATTATGGAAGTTTAAGAGGATAGACATGATATGAATAAACACTCTCTCCAGTGACAGGTCTTCCAAGTTCTGTGCTTGCTAATGAGATCATGAGAAATGTGTGGGTCTGTTTTACCAACACCCCCAGATGCAATCCTTGCTGCAATGTTGTTTTGTTTGACTACCCTCTATCTAGACGATGCCAAATCTTTGCAGGCAAACTCAGTGGGTGACTCAGAGGCTGTAAATCAGATAGTAAAACCTAAGGAGGATGGGTCACCCTTACAGATTGATCTGAAACAACCGGTTAATGGTCACAAGACAACAAAAACGTTTTTGTAGACCTTAAATCTAGGTACCATTTCTGGGCACAGAGCATAAGTTATACCAACAGGGTGAGATCCTACAGTGTGCATCCTTATAGCTAATCCACATTCATCCCCACTCCAAGGAGCTTGAAAGACAAAGATAAGCAAAGAGGGCTCATGAATAACAGGAGAGCTACCAAAAAAAGGTGCAGAGGGAGAATGGGACCTGCTGTGACTGAGACATAGCTCAGTCCAGATAGTGGCACATGGAAAAGGCATTGGATGCTAGAGAACAACTAGACAATTCTTAAAATACAGGCCATAAGTTCACATGTTGCCAGCTATCAATACTGTCCTATTTTACCCTAGAGTTCTGAAAAACACCACAGTTTTCCTTTTTTCCCCATACATCTCCCAATTTTTTAACAAGTGTTTAGTGCTTGAATTCAGAAAGGGGAAGCACAGAGGAGATTAACACCAGCCAGGACTTGGTGCTGAGAAGAAACATGCCCTCATTACACTTTGAGAAGTAAAAAAAAAAAACCAGACTGTTTACAGATGTGAGGAAGAAATTAATTCCCTACAGCAGGTCAGGTTGGCATGGACACAGCAAGCGGGCTGTTTGACCTCTGCAATAAATTACATGGATTGCCAGCAAGGATCATGCGGCTAAGCCTCAGAAATCAAGACCCTGGGACTTCATCTTCTGTGTTTGACATAATTTTATCTCCTAAAAAGGGTAATACCTTTGTTCAGCCTAAAACTCTTGCAGGAGAGCAGGAGGTATTTTATTGCAATGCTGACCGGTTTCCCTGGTTTCCAGCTCTGAAGATCTTTGTGACAGAGCCTGAATGACAGGACAGTCAGGTGGACCTGGGGATTCAGAATAGGCCAGAAGCCCTAAGGATTTACCTTTTCAAAAGTAATGCATGATTTCCAAGAAGTTACAGAAGGCCCCAGATTTTCTAGAAGTGTGCCTGGTACCTCCTGGTAGAGTCCATCCAAACAGCTTTCTAAATGCACTGCTCCTTCCTGAAAATATGGCCCACTACATTCTTACTTACAGACTTCACTCTATGTCTTGCAAAATGCTGTTCCCTTTCCCTTCATGTGTTTTAAACTGTAACCCCCAACTATGGACTGCAAAGTAATGTATCTAGGATGTCTCTTTTGAGGAAAAAAGCTTTCAGACTTTCATAGGAAGTGCAATACTCCCAAAATTTCTAGCCAGAAAGCAGGTCACAGACGCTTAGATTTTTGTGGTCAGAGTAATTCATTACGCCATTCAGTCCGACCTCCTACATTGCACAGGCTATTGGAAAGAAATCTTGGGCCACCTGGAAACTTTTCACTGATTCAGCTCTGGAACCCAAACAGCTCACAGATGTCATTTTCTATTCAGCACTACATGGTTTTGTAATTATTTTGAGACCTTAATGGCCATTGGGCAATAAGCACAGGACTGTTCATTCTTCTGAGGATTATACCTCACCCATACAACAAAATTAAAATAACACAGCTTTCCACTTAAAAAACATTCACCCCAGGCTCGGAAACATGACAACATCAGTGTGTGTGCTAAAAAGGCAAAGGACTTACCCCAAAACGCACAGGCAGTGAAGGTACGCATCAACATTTCCCCAACACTGGACCAAACCCCTACCTTCTAAACCCAACAGCTCCTCGAATGCTGTCTGTTCACCAGTACACTCACATTAGCTCCAAACTCCAATGATGCTCTAAAGGAGTCTTGCTTATTACCAGGTACACACTACAGGTGAGGGCGGTGGGTCCAGCAGTGCATGGAAATGGTTCATTTCACATATGACAACAGCTCTGAGAAGGTGAGGATGGCCAGACCTGACTTGCTAGAGAGGTTCATGCAAGGGGTTAATCCTAACTCCCAGCTCCAGGGAGCAGACTGGTGCTCTGCTCCTGCACTCAGCACCCAGCTCAGCACCTGAAGTATATGTGAATCCTGCTCTCCTCTGTGCATAAGCCACAGGGAGAGCAATTAAGACTGTAGTCACATGCACGCTTTGTTCCCTCAGCTTCTGAGCTCTGAAAACACTTGGTTAAGTGGCGTTTAAGCCCTATTCTCCCTTCCCTCCCATCTACACGTCTGTCCATCAAATCCAACAAATAAGAAGCATGTGGAAAGAAAATAACCCCACTGCTGCTTCCCACAGGTTGTCATTTTTGTCTCAGCTCTGTATAACAATAAAATTGTCCCCATCTTGGAGGGCTACTAAACCAGCAAATTAGCCAGCTAGTAGACCTTGTACCAATCTGATTGGTAGCTTCCAAGGGTTTCCTTTGGGAAGGCTCAAAACTTTACTTTTCTCTTTCCATACAGTGCCACATCCGTATCATCTGACAAAGGGCATAACAACTTTTGCAGAGAGCTTTATTAAGGCTTAGGAAGAATTAATTGTCTACTGTCAGCTGGAAAATGTCTTTCGAATAGCAGGGTTCCCACCATTTATACTCTGTTGGTTCAAACTATTCTTGAGCTTATGGGCCATGAACTTTCCTCAACCAAAGATGGCAGTTCCTATTTTTTAAACTTTCAATCTCTTCCCTAACACAGCAGTTTCTGGAGCAAAGCTTGGTCATTGCCATACTCCAGAGATTATTTAAATGAGCTTTTACCTGTCAGCCAAGGTTGCAAGGATATACTTCCACGAACCTTTGAAGCAATCATTCAGCAACACTTTCATATGATGGCTATCATTAACTGGCCAGTCACATGCTCATCTCACCAGTCCTTCTCTCTGTAATCTTAGTGACTCAGTCATGCTACAAAGTGCCCTGAACTTGTACCAGTGTAACTGAGAAGAAAATTTGGTCAAAGTGACACATTACCTATTGAAATAGTGATGTTTATTATGAGGATATGCGGTCACAGTATCTTCGAACTTTTGTTCTGCTGCTTCTTGCATTCTTACCAACATGCTTTAGTCTGTCCTTCATGTGGTTGTGACACACTTGGGAAGTGTTTATATGTTTATATGTTGTTGTTGTTGTTGTTGTTGTTGTTATTATTACTATTAGACTTTCAACATTCATAGACTTCAAAGATTCCAGGTGAAATGCTAGGTCTTCACATCTTGGGCCAGGCTTTAATGAGGGACTCCATTTTTGGAGGTACAACTAACTGCTAGCATAACTAATTGCTATAGCGTGCATACCTGAGCACCTCAGAGCAGCCATAAACAAGGCCAAATATTCTAGGCAAGCAGAGAGCTGGAGGGTTGAGCTGTTTTATGCCAACAGGCAGTAGGACTTAAAATGAGTGTTTTGCAGAGCTCATCTGTCACATCCCTGTGTCTCCTATGTCATTCTTATATGAAAGGAACAAGTCACTGGGCTGCTCTTTACCTCTGAAAGCTTACTTACACTCACATAATGGTCACTCTATGAGGTTTGAGCCTTGCAAGTATTAGTCTGTTTAGATTTCTTTTAAATGATGCAACCAGGCCCTGAAATGAAAACTGATAACTAAGGCACGGGAGAGAAGTACTCAAACGCTTAAACATGGCCACAGCCACCATCATGTACTGCAGAAGAGTGGCTTTTCCATACAGGGCTCCTCTCGTGTTTGCTGCTGACATTTTGCCTGTAGAGCCAGTGCATGGTGAAGCCCAAGGCTGAGAGGTGTCCGTGTTTCAGAAGAGGGAGCATTCAGAAGCAGATGTGGAACTGATGCCTCTTCAGCTCCTGTGCAACAGACTTTCCCCATGACCTTTTTCAAGCTATTTAATGCTGTGTCTTTTCATGATAGTTATGGGCTTAAAGAAACAGGAACAAAGTGGTGGTTTCTGAAGCTTCTAAATACCTTTGAAAAATCACACCAGACTGTCATTCACATCTTGAAAACCTGGCCTTTCATCCTTGCTGCTTATCCTCAGTTAAAGATGCAGACATGCAGAATAATGGAGACACTATTATTCCCCAGCCTCGTCATGCAACAGAGGATGAGAGTACCAGCCAAGACAGAGTGATCTGCTGCTCACTGAAGTGCTCAGACATGATGGCGACAAAGGCCAGAACAAGAAGAACAAAAAGGGACCCAGACCAACAAGTTTTTAGGAAGGAAAGATGAAAGACTCACTCTGACTGCCAGTGAAATGAGTGGAAAGATTCTCACCAACTTTAATGGAAGTTAGATGAAGGCCTTGCTTGTATTTACCTTTGTGAAGCAGGGGGCATGGATGCAAACCTGCACATAGGCCTGGGAAGTGTCAGAATCAGACATAAAGGGTTCACAGCAGATGGAGGGGGCAAGAACCAGGATTTCTAATCTAGTTAAAAAGCAAAACACTACACCCCCAACAGAGCACACAAAGTTACATACAAAATTTCAGTGGGAAGTAATGGAAGCAACATCTGTCTCACAACTTTGGTGGAATCTAGTGCATTTGGCATTCAGAACTATTAAGGCTGAATTAGCCAAGCTGTAACACCCCTTGGTTGGGTCACATGTACCTACTCTCAGAGCTGTATCTGCAAACCAAGTCATTTAAGTGTTCTGAATATAAAATGAACCAGTAAATATGCTGTACAAACAACCAAGAGTGTTAAACAAGTTTGGTTAGCTGTCAGCCCATGGGACAATTTTATTGACCTCTCCTCCTTCCACTCCCCCGCCCCAGCCCCATGCAACTGGACTGGAGTATCGTTGTGAGAAAAACAGCAGAGACAGAGAGGAGGCAGATCCCTATCAAATTCAGCAGCAGTGAGGCACACTGCCCCTTGCAAACTTGGCTGTGTTAGCCTGGCCTTCTTCAGACACCTGTCCGGGACCAGGAATGTCCCCTACACATATAGAAGTTGGCTGTCCCAGAATGAGATGAGTAATACATCTGTCATGTCTTTGACTGATGACTGACCAGGCTGCATGTTCTGGCAAGAGCATCAACAGCCAGAAGTTAATTTCAGTCTTTCATTAATACCTAGGAAGCAATGCACAGCAAGTAATCTACTGGGGGGAGGGGAGGGAAGAGAGATAGCTATTTATTAGCAGGTAATGGGTTTACACTTGCAATTTCCAGAGGACCTTACTCTGGTTTTCAGAATGAAGCACCAGAAGTTACACTAGGAGACATCAACCTAGGAGAAAGAGAACAAAACCACAACTGTTCGGCGTTTCATTTTGCTCATGTGAGCAACCCCTTTGAAGTCTAAGGACCTACTTAAATGAATACTTGAGCATTTGCAAGAGCAGGGCACTAATTTACACTTTTCATAACATTATTTCATCTGTAAAGCCAGTAATTACAAACAAAAAACTTCGTATTTAACAAGACCACCTGCCCATACAATCTCACTACTTATGTGAACAGTTACTAGAACCCCATTTCCAAATTAACTACAAAGTGTAGGCTTCTTCTGTTTTTTAAAGTAGACCTTTAATGCCCTACACATCAACCTAAGCAGACTGCTTTTTTTAATGCTGCTTTTTTGTCTCCCTCAATGTTGATGGTGTAAATCACTAAGTTATCTCTCAGTGACACATTCTCAGCTGGGATGAAGGGAGATATGAATGCCATGACCAGTAAAACTATGATACTTTATATCAGCAGATGTTCTGGCCCTTGCAATATCATTTGTTGATCTATTGCAAAAAGAAAAATAATGGCTCTGTTTGTCAGCCCTCTGCACTCTAAACAGTGTCTGATTCTTATTTACACTTAGCCTTCCTTACAGTGCTCTGGCTTTGGAAAAAGGCCTTCAAGAGAAGTGGAATTTCCAACAGGGAACCTCACAGTCTTTGTTTCAGTCCCTCATGTTCTCCAAAGGGTCTGGAAAAAATCAGTGTCATCTGAAACTCACACAACAGCCAGCATGCCGTTGTAAAGAACACTGGAATATTTGTAACATACTGCTTTTATGGGGTGCTGACAAAACCTGCAGAGGGGTTAATGGGAGACCTAGAAAAGTAAAAAAAAAAAAAAAAAAATCTGAACTGTAATAATGCAACACAGATCTATGCTCTAGCTTGAAGGTCACTGCATCTTTATCAGACACTTTAAAAATAATAAAGGCCTCTTTAAAAAGCACTGTTTGGAAGGGCAGCTGGGAAAACTGGAGCAGCTATCTGAGATATCCATGAGCAAATAAAAGAATGGCTCAATAACAGCTATTCATCCAAAAATTTCGTATGGGCTCAGGCATTCAGTGTGGAGGAAAGTGTCCAAAATGGCACACAGGGAACTGATGTTGATAAGTTTATATGAGGATTTAGGGTTCAGTTCTAGGGTTTGGGGTTTTTGATAGGTTTCTGAAGAGAACATTGTTTCCTAAGAAGTTTTATCAATAAGATTGGTGTATTCAAGTATGTTATGGTCATATCTATCCATTCAGGTATCTCCAATCCTCTCCTAAACCTATTCAACAAATTTGACCAGGACAGAGGTTTGCACCCCTAGGAGGTTAGGCAGCTAAAGACAAATTCATGATGCTCCAGAAAAGCAGACTGTTGTGCAAATTCATCCATATGCAGTCAGAAACCAAGACATTCACAAGAGAAAGAGAAGTTTTATAGATATCTCAACACAGGGAAGAGTTCTATGAGGGCTCAATGTGCATTAAAAGCCACAAACCCACATGTAACCAGGCTTTATTATTTCTGGCACTCAAAGGACTACTTGGTGGGGGTTGTTTTGTTATTTGGACAAGTAAAACCTACTTCCCCAGGTCACTACTTTTACTGCAGTATGTGCACTCAACTTATCAGATCAACAAAGACAGCTCGACTTTTTGAAGTAAGACACATTCCTGTTCATGTGACAAGCAAAGTCTCAAAACAGGCTGCAGTGTCTTCTGAGAAAGGCAATTATGAGCCTACATCAGATCCAAAGCAGGCTAGTACTCGACTTCAGGACTGCCAGCTACTTCAGACGAGAGCAGAGATGATGCAGGCTAACCTAGGTACAAGGGTACAGACCAGGCTATGTGTCAGTTGACCTGTTTTTTACAAGTGACCTTGTCCTTTGCTCTAGTTACTAAAAACTCCCACAAGGCTAATTTCTGATTACACTTTTTCTAAATTTTTTCTTGCCATGAGTGATGAAAGTCATCGGTGCTGAGGTGGCGACAAATGACCCAGCTGCCTATGAGGGGTCCACTTTCAAAAAGATTTCCAGAGAACTGAAGTCTTTCTGAAGAAACTAAACTCTCACCAAAATCCCCACAAAGGCTGAGTTGCCATTTGGGCACTGAAAGCCCTCCATTTTGTATGAATCATAAAACTCAAACTTACATTCAGGCTGTAATTCAAGCGCCTCATACAGAGCCGCACCTAGCTTGGTATCACACAGGTAATCCCCTATCAGGTTGACAACTGCCATAAGCAAGAACGCCTACGGATCAGCTTGTCCTCATGTGAGCAAGATTTCCACAATGATTACAGGAGACTTACAGGGACAAGAGGAGATCTAACATAACAGGGTCCTTTATTATACACTGTAATACAGTATAGCCTTGGGCCAACTGGTGTAAATCACACTTCTTTGATTTAGGCACGACCATCTTTTTCATAAGGCAAGACCAAGATGCAACGGAGAGGTCATTTGGGGTACCAGGGTTATTTTGGACAGGGAGATTGAGAAAAACCTTCTTTTTCCCTCTTTACATCAGTTACACCTTCAAGTCACCACGGAGTCTCCATTTATTGTCAAAGTGATTGCTTCAAAGGTGGTCTCCAACACTGGGTCCAGAAGGGATGGAAAAAAAGGAAAGCAGTTACAAGTTTTTTAATTTGCTAACACAATCAGAGAGATGTATAGAAAACACGCACCATGCAAACAAGCCACTGCTTTATGGTGTATAAAAGTCTAAAAAGCAGACACGACTGTTTTCAGGCTCTCAGATTGGCATCAAGGAGTAACCTAATGGTGTGAAAGATTTATTCCTATACTGTCAGAGTGTATCTGGAGTCCTTCACAGCACCAAGTACACTGTTCTCCCATTAACAGCAGTACCACTACTTGTTTTCTCTGTTCTCACTGTACAATATGATACTGTCTGGTCAGCAGATGGCTCTTGTTTGCAGTGAGTACCCATCCAGTGTGTGGCTTGTTTCTTCCCATTACTGCCTCTTCCCAGTCTGCTCAGGCTCAAATTCGGACAGAGGTTAGGCAGGCAGGCACTCAAAATGCAGACCTTCATTCAGAAACACAGCAGAGTACTCTCTTAGCCTGAGTATTTCTTTCCACATCTACTGCAGAAAGTTCTGTTCATTGGTTTGCCAAGACACTTTTAGCACTCAGGAATGAGCTTAAGAATTTATAGGCTTGAGATAGCTTGGGACTGTGTGCATTAGCAAGAGAGACAGGCTTGAGAAGCAAATGCTTTCTTTCTTCCACCCCTCCATTTTCTCAGAGCTAGAAAGGTGCGTGGTAACTTCAGGACTGATAATGAGGGTGTCCTTTGAAGTGAAATAGTAGACAGATAGTTACAGCACCTCATTTAGTGCTGTCTCCTGGCCTGTCATTCCAGAATGGGAATTCCTCCTCCCACCCCCAACCTGCTCCTAATTGTTCAGAGATTACCAGGTGACAAATCCTCTGAGAAGGGTCCACATAGACATGCCTTTTCATATTGTCATTTTTCATTGAACA
The DNA here is from genome assembly GCA_013401275.1 of Pandion haliaetus. Classification (NCBI taxonomy): domain Eukaryota; kingdom Metazoa; phylum Chordata; class Aves; order Accipitriformes; family Pandionidae; genus Pandion; species Pandion haliaetus. The sequence goes on along the minus strand of VYZV01007172.1, from coordinate 17,250 downwards.
AAGTGCTTAGTGGCATGAAGACCAAAGCAGTTCAATCTTAAAGGATCAGGAGACATTTTAGCAAGTATCTCCCAAGAAGCAAATGCATTACTTTCGTTGATGAAAGGGAGTTTTGACATTCTGGCTCCTAAAAGTCTTGATAAACATGCTGTTTTACACCTCATGTATTGACACACCGCTTCAGGATAATGAGAGCCTCATTCTTCATTGTAGACAGCTGGAATGTGCAAAGCATAAAAACCTGAGAAGACGTGACAGAAGGAGTCACTGCACAGTGGTATGTGGTGAAAGACTGGTTTTGTTTCTAAATTTTCAGTACCAGCTGCTATAAGAAGTAGGACAGATTTACACCTCTTCCAAACTTCCACCCAAAGAAATAACTTGTTGACAAAGAAAATTAATTCTGCTTAGAAATGCCACTGTGGTACTTCCCCCTTGATCATCAATGTTACTAGCCGAACTTAAAGATATCCCAACAAAGTAAATGAACCCAACTTGGCAACCCGTCATGGCAGTCCCACAAAGAATATCAAAGGAAATGACATCTAGGTAGACACCAACCCAGAGCAGAAAACAAGAACAGCAAGCACTGGCTTGTGCATCTGCTTTGTTCCACACTCACCAGAATGGTCTGAAAACCCAACACCCTGGCACACTGTTAAAGATTACCCTGTTTCTTCCAGCAGAACAATCTTGGCACATAATTTTTAAGCACTCCCTGTTAGAGCCTACAGGGACTCTACTGTGTGGTTTCTCCCACCTTCTGACAAGTCACCCAAGGGACTCAACGGGTTTTCTCCTCCAGACAAGCCTGGGAGTCTAGGTCACTGAAATCTGTATGATATTTATGATTTATTTATTCTACTCATTTCTTCCCAACCCACACAGAGTGAACAAGATTGTTGAGCTGTATGGCTGATCTGAAAATAGTAAGGGCTTTCTAGTAACATTTGCTAAAATACTTCAGTCTATACTTCCAGAAAATTCATGTTCTTATTCATCTGGATGATCCATTAAAAAAAAAACCAAACCACAAAATAGGCTTTTTGGGAAGGCTTTTGCCTCTTGAAAAGAAGATTTTTCACAAATACTAATAGGTGCTTTTAGCTGGAGGAGGAGAGATGCAATAGTAAGCCCAATGTGTAAGCAATGTTTTTGAAAATAAACAAATGGGCACTTGCTTCTATAACCATGTAATGGAGGCCAAACAATTTTACAGTAAATAATAGAGATGCTGTCCTGGTTTCGGCTAAGATAGAGTTAATTTTCTTTCTAGTAGTTGGTACAATGCTATGTTTTTGGTTCAGTATGAGAAGAATGTTGATAACACTGGTGTTTTCAGTTGTTGCTCAGTAGTGTTTATACTAGGTCAAGGATCTTTCAGCTTCTCATGTCCAGCCAGCAAGAAGGCTGGAGGGGCACAAGAAACTGGGAGGGGACACAGCCAGGGCAGCTGACCCAACTGGCCAGAGGGGTATTCTATACCATGTGACATCATGGCCAGTATATATAAACTGGGGGGAGTGGACCTGGGGGGGAGATCACTGCTTATGAACTAACTCGGCATCGGTCAGCAGGCAGTAAGCAATTGCATTGTGCATCACTTGTTTTGTATACTCCAATCCTTTTATTGTAATTTTATTATTGTTACTATTATTATTATTAGTTTCATCCTTTCTGTTCTATTAAACTGTTCTTATCTTAAACCATGAGTTTTACCTTTTTTTTCCCCGATTCTCTCCCGATTCTCTCCTGCATCCCACTAGGAGAGGGGGAAGTGGGTGAGCAGCTGCGTGGTGCTTAGTTGCTGGCTAGGATTAAACCATGGCAGATGCATAGGGTATTTTTATTATACGTCATTCAAAAATCCTTTTTTCAATTTATGTCACACACCATCGGGTAAGAATTGTCAGCTTACTCTACCTGATTCTGCAACTTGTTTTCCTCACGCATCAGAACCTAAGAAAGAAATAAATTTAAGCCTAATCTAACTTGTGTTGACATCACTGATGATTTTTTAAAGAACTAACAGTGTCAGCCAAGTTTGCTTTGTTGATTTCTACAGGTCTGCTTAAAATATGAAGAGACACAGGATAAGGTTTCAGAATTGAGTATTCAAATGCTCTTTAGTCAGCATCTGCACTTAAAAAACCCAACAAAACAAACAAAGGAAAGGACAGGATATGGAAATTGAGGATAAGCCTTCACAGAAGTTACATCCCAACCAGAATGGTAAGGTTGCATGATGAAGCATTTAAATTTGAGACGCTGGATCAATCAGGGACCTCAGGAGATCCTTAGCCCAACCTCCTGCTCAAAACAGGGTCAGCCATAGGATCACACCAGAATGCTCACGGCTTCAACCAGTCTGGACTTGAAAACTTCCAAAGGTGGAGACAGCACAACCGCTCCAGGCAACCTGTTCCAACATTTGACTTGAAGCTTGCTTCATTATATTAAGAACAATGACCCCCATTATGCAAATAAGCTTAGACACAAATGAACCTGAAACCTAAAATGATCCTGTGTGAACAGCACATCCATCTGCCAACCCGACTGTAATGTTAAGGTTGCCCATATGAAAAACTGACTCAAATTCCAACCCTTTGTGGTTCACAGATGGTGGTCAAAACCATACAGCCTTTCTACTTCGATCTGAAGCAGCAGCTTGTAACAGTTACAGGATGTTATCCTTCAAGCAGAATAGTACAGGACCAAACTCTAGTCTATTCTCTAGGGCAAACTCAAATGACTGTCTCCCACCCCTACACTCAAGCTCTCCAAAGTTTTATTTGCTCTTAGATTTACATATTCAGATTTGGGATAACAGACTCCCTTAAGAAGGGTCACATGTTCTGGCATCATCAGGCTACACTCGGTTTGCATAACAAAAGTGATGCAATTTTGAGTAGAAATAACAACTTAAGTCCAACCCTGATACTGCAAGCTGCATATACTTTCATATGTCTATAAAAACCATCACATAAACAACAGAGAGGTTTCTTCAGGTATCTACCCTCTCTCGCCACCTCATCTGCATGTTGTTAGGCTCTCTAACCGAGGACTTAAACTGTACAGTCCCAGCAGAGCTTCACAGACTGCTATAGTAACCTGGCAAACATTTTACCTTCTCTTGGCCCAAAGGCAAAATGAATCACTTTGTCCCTTTCTCCTCTCTTCTCAGTCACCCTGTAAGCCAACCATACAAGAAGCCTGGTCAGCTTTGTCTGACCTCTATCTACACTTCTGTAGCCACTAATTTAATTTGACAGCTGGACTGTTCATTCTTCATTTTCATCTCCCGAGTGTAGTTCAATCCACAATTACAAAATCTGAGTGTTAACATGAAGACAAAGCAATTCTGTGGCTGGGGTCAGAGGTGAAGGGAGAGCAGGATTAAAACTAAGCAACCTATACTTCCACCTGATTAAGGCCACTGCATAATGATGACCCTGCTAGCATTTCTACTAAAGAAAAAAATTACAGCCCTTTTCAGGGCACTGGAGTGTCTACAAACACACAAGCCTGGAGATTAGCAGAATCTAGTAAAAGGTAAGTATATAGAAAACTTCGTTGCATTTGTCTCAGCATTCTAAATTACTTGTTTTCTTCTCACCATAAAGCAAAACTCCCAAGAAGCTACGTAAAAAGAGCGACAAAACCAATTTTCCAGACACTTCTAAAATACACTAATTGTTCCACGCAGGCTATGAAGATGATGTGACAGCCAAGAAGACAGAATTTTTTCAGCTGGAATGAATAGTATGATGACAAGCTTGCAGTTTCTCCACCTACAAACCACAATGATGCAAATAACATCTTAGCACTAAGATACCTATTTATGTAAGCACAGGCTTAATCACTTAGATACAAGGCATTCAAAATGTATTATAGGGCATGTTAAGGCTTATTAGGCATAATACAGCATTCTAAAGTTACCACAAACTCCAGCAGTGCAGCAATATAAAGAAACTGCAGCATCAGTGTCTTCAATTTCAAAATCTAAATACGCAGAAGATGGCAGAATTCTGCCTATGCACTAGAAGAAGCCCCCTTAGCCAAACCTATTTTTCTTGCCACACTAGCTTCCAACAGGGTATTTCTCTCTTGTTAAAAACACTTTATCTCTGCCACCTGACAGCATGACCACCAGATACAGTACATCAAATGCATGACTTCAACTTCAGCCTCACTTTGCCTCTGTATGCTTAAGTAATGTGACTCTTCCCCCAAAAAGGCTAAGGTCTTATCACAAGCGACCTTCTCAGTTCTCCTCACTTGCATTCTTAGAGTTCAACTAGCCTCCCCTTTAGGCAGTGTAGGATATACAATTCATAAGTGACAAAGCTGACTCTTTAATAAGCCTGCAAAGCAATAGGTCCTTTCCAACAACTCTGAAGCAAAGCAAATTCTGAACCGAATTCAGAACACAAGGCTACCTTCATTAATAGCAGCCACCATTAAATGCTGGTTTTATGCCTCTCCTACAGGTAGTCATGCCAAGCAGTTGTATTCAGCAATAGCAGTTCTCTGTTCTGTTATCCTGCATGTGAGCAAAATCATCACTCTTGTTCATGGCAAACTGAGGTTCAGTGTTTTAGGAATGTCAGTTTACCACTGACTTTGAACAGTGACCTAGGCACTACATGCACACTTTAACCACGTGTAGAAAATGGTCTTTTGTGTATTCTACCTCCCTAATATTTGTGTACCAGTGAGCCAGCTACTTCGAATTCTGAGAAATGTGAAAAACAATATAGCTCATAAAAACTCATTTAGCAACAATTTCTTACTGCAGCTGAAAAAAATACAGCTTTGTTGATTTATAGCCATATTTCATATATTCTGATAGCTTCTCATCTTAACCCTGCTGCTCTTCCGAGACTGAGTATGCCCAGTTTTTGTGGCACCTTCCCACAGGTCACCGTTNNNCACAGGTCACCGTTTACAATTTAAGACATGTACTCATGGGTCACGAATTACATCCACACTCAAGCACAATCCCATCAGAAACAGCTGTCCAAATGAACTTTGCAGCATTGCTCCATTGGTATGCTGCATAACCCTGCCCTTTGCCAAAGTGGAATTTGATATTTTACATGGAGATACAAATAAAGCGAGTAGCAGTATTACTATGAAATGCACACTTTAGGTTTATCACTCATTTTTCTCACTTCAAATAAAGGTTCCTGAAGAGACTCAAAGA